>QBDW01005643.1:0-97161 GCA_003261595.1 Maconellicoccus hirsutus | reverse complement strand
ATTTTACACGTTTACACACGAATGGACATTAAAATATTGGTTATGCGATTGTTTATAAACATCACTAGACGAAGTATATTTTCTTTTAAGTTCACGTGTTCGAGTACCGCGAGTTTTTTCCTCGAGTTTTCGAACAAGGAAAAAACAGCGAAGTCCGTCGTAAGCGGAGTATTACGCCTTCCACTATAGATTTCATGAGATACGTACATATAAATCACATGACACTAATAACCACGACACGTCACCACAATAATGACCTGTCATGTCATTAGACATGTCATCACAACATGCTACCATGCCATGATCACATGTCATTCGTGATCACGACACGTCACCGTTGTCGTCATACGTCATTAGACACGTCATCACGACATGCTACCATGCCACGATCACATTTTAAAGTTGCTTAAAATTATACAAAATTGTCAAAATGTAGTTAAAATTGTTCAATGTAGATCAATATTTGCTCACAATTGCACAAAAGTTGTGCAAAGGATTAAATTATAAGAAAAATTTGATTAAAATTGCAAAAAACAGTCAAAATCTTGCGAAAACTCTTTAGAATCGATCAAAATTTGTTTAAAATTGAATAAAATTGCCAAAATGTGGTTAAAATTGTTTAAATACTCACTGAAAAATGCATAAAAACTGTTACAATGTTGTTAAAATCGTTTACAACCGATCAAAATTTATTTAAAATTGCACAAAATTCCAAGAATGTTGTTAAAATAATTCAAAATCGATCAAAAGTCGTTCAAAATCGCTGATAATTGCACGAAAACTGTTGAAATGTTAAAATTGTTTAGAATAGGTCAAAATTTGTTTAAAATTGCTTAAATTACGCAAAATTGTCAAAACGTTAAAATTAAGCATTTTTACACCATTTTAATAATTTCGCGTGCTTTAAGATATTTTAAACAAATTTTTACCAATTTTAAACTACTTCAACAACATTTTAACAGTTGTTAATGCATTTTTGAGGGAATACGGAAGAAATTTCAACAACTTCAACAATATTTTGTTAATTTTGTGCAATTTTGAACAAATTTTGATCAATCTTAAACTATTTTAACAACATTGTAAAAGTTTTTAGGTACTTTCGAATGAATATTGATCAAATTTAAACAATTTTAATAATGTTTTGGCAATTTTACGAGGAATATTTTTAATTATTATTAATTTATTCGTGAATTCATAGCATCCTCTGGAGTCCACATTATTAAATGTCACTCAATAATTACTCCAAAAAAGCCGCCATTTTGTGAACCCTCGATTTGATTTTTTTCGAATTTTACGCCAACGTATTTCCTAAGACTCCCTGTTTAAAAAAAAACTCATATCAAATCTAGGGAGGGGGGCTCCTTTATTTCATCGACGACGAAGACAACAGCACCCGAAAATATCACCGAAGTTGATGACTTTCGAGGAAAACTCGTAACCGAAGAGGGAAAAAACCGTTGGAAAATTCTAACTGCAAAATCCCGATATTTCCATCGAACCCGAATCACCGAGGCGAGACGATACTCGAAACACAACGGAGCCTCATTCGATGCACGAAATTTCATCGCGATTTTTTTCATTCTCCAACAATAGGTCGCGTCCATTACAAACAAGGAAATTAATACGTGCAGACGAGTGTATAATCGTTAATGTAATTCTAAATAGCTAATTTATTTACATTTGAATTACTTACACGATACATTTTAATTATATAATTTCCTCCTAAGATGTACGCATTACTTACGCATCTTGTGTTGTCGTACCTTTTGTATATACAACGCGAAAATACTCTTGGGAAAAATTCACGCGTGTTTACACGTGTGTGCTTTTGATACGTCGAAAGATTTAATTAAACTACGATTACATTATGTTTTTATCGCGTTCGATTCGCGAACGATGGTGTAATAAGTGAACCCCTCCCCGAGGATACCAAAAATAGCAAACTAATCCGATTTTGGCACAGATCTTCGGAAAATTTAATTTATTACGCGGTTTATAAACACCCGTTTATCGTGTATTTTTTCGTCGCGACATTTGGTAACACTGACGATGATATTGTACCTTTGATAACGAGATTCACCGATAAATTGCGAATTAACATCGAGAGACCATGTGGTGGGTTGATTTTAACGAAAATTTCGAATTTATGGGTTTCGATTTGTACTTCTTATCTCCTCCCCTTCCCTCTTTCTCCTCGTTACTTCTACTAACTGTTGAAATATGAAGGGCATAAAGGAGGGTTTTTTCGTAGGTAATTTGAATCTTAACGCAAGCGACTTTAATGAGATATGCAATAGCCTAGAAACCCACAATGTGTTCCCCCTGCCCCACCACCACCCCTTTGAATTCTATAAATACCGTTTCCAAAAAAAAAAAGACTCCTTAGGATCATTTTGCAAGAAAAAGGAAAAAAGTGTAACATAAAATGACATTTTTTACTAACAAGCGAGTAATGTTTCGTTACTTGAGTTTCAAGCAAGAAAAAGTGCATTTACGAAAAAATTGATAATAATGTAAAATATTCTCGATGAAATTTTATACAAATTACGTCATGAAGAATTTCACGTAAAACTTGACGTTAACGAGAACAACGCGAGTAAACTTCAGGTTACATTGGCTTTCATAATTGACACTCCAGTTATTTCTTGTTACAGGGAATTTAAGCGAAGAAGAAGTGCATTCACGAAAAAATGAATAATAATTCGAAATTTTCCCGTTGAAATTCTCCGTAAATCGCGTCACAGACATGATTCGCGTAGAACGTGATATTTACGAGAAAAACTCGGGTCAAGTTTCGGTTACATCAATTACGCAAGCGCTCAATCAGCGACTCTTTCAGGCGACGACGATGACGACGAATATAATGAATCGTAATTCGAATAATTATCGTGATTTTCTATTTTTAAATAAAAAATGCAACTTATAATGCATATTTTAATCACGTGGCAACAAGTAATATCAACATTTTTTTCAAATTTCAAAGTGAGATCTTCAAGAGTATTTACAAATACTAGGAGAAGTTTACCAGAAAAGAAGGGGTTCCGAAAATAAATCATTATTCAAGAGATTTTTCAAGGATAATATTTTAAAATGCTACTAGGTGTTCAAAAAATCCTCATTGGAGATTTTTTTAAAATACTACTCGAATTTTTCGTATAAACAAAAATAAAAATGGTGGAAAATGCGATATTCCTAATGCATTATTTTACTTGGAAAGATGTTTTTTGTTACATATATCAATATCAATTTTTACAGTGGATTTTTAACCCCCCTTCCCCTCATTTCGCCATCACCTCCTCACAATAATCGAAAAAAAATCTCCGACTATCGAACAACGCTCACGTCAAAAAACTACGCAATTTTCTGCATTTCGATATTTATAAAACAAATTGGAAATGATCGTTGACTTTTTTATCTTTATCTTGCTGAAAAATTCGAGAAAGTTCAAAGTTCGAAACTCTTTATAACTTACTCCGTCACATTTCTCCTTATCATCACAATCTCCCGACGAGATTACCCTTTCGAACCATTACAACAATCGCAATTTATTCGAAGGTTGAATTTTCGCACTAAAGCGAGTTTTTCGAACGAAAAAAATTCGTCATTGCTAATTTAAATTATTCCGTTCTTTTTAACGATATATAGCGAATTGAGGATAAAATTTTCCATCGTTTCGCTCGCATAATATATTCGCAGACGTGCAAAGATTACACAAGGACATGTAAACATACCCAAAAAAGAGCAAAAAATCTGCGAATTTTCCGCAAAACGCAAACGCCTGATTGGAAAATCAACCCAGCGTGAAAAACTACGAAAAAAGAGCCACGAGTAAATAAAAATATCGTTTTGCATGGGATTATTTTTTTAGCGCGTAAAAAATCACCTGCGTTGCTTTGTACAAGCGCGACCATCGAAAAAAAAATATTTATGGAAAAATTCTCGGCAATTTCAACAAATACTACGAGATTACCACACGCAGCTGCTAATCCCGCAACACCTTCCATGTCTGGGCAATATTACGAGCACGTACGTAACTCGAGTGTCTCCGTGGCGACTTCCTTGTTCAGTTGTTCGTATTCCGTACATAATGGCGAACCTCGTAATATCCAAGTGCTTAAAAATTGGTACCTAAGTTACACGAGATGCGTTATTTCTCAACGACGCGTTGTCACCGAATTTTCGCAACTTTGGGATTCGTTGGTGGGAATTTATTTCGGACAGAATTCAATTCAAACGAGTACGAGAAGTACTGATAAGTGAGGTGTGGGTGGTGTGGTAGACATGACCGTTGGCGGGAGGAGAGGGGCATAATACTAGGTAGATAAATAATAATGTTGGGTTATATTTCTTGAAATGGTAACACTGGTAAAAGGGTTCAGGGGATTTGTTAAATTCACTGGTAACTTGCACCACCGCGAACGAACTGAACGAACGATTGGACTTGTAATTTTTTTTTCATGGGTACAGTCTCCTACAATCAAATGACGAGTTTTTTTCTAATGAGTATAAAAATTGATAAATTGTATAAAATTATGAATGTAAATGAAATATTATAATATTCAATCTTGTATTTGAATGAAATATTTAAAAAACGAAACGAAAGTACTTATACAGAAAACGCCGGTTTCGCTATTTGAGAAATTGTCAATTGAATAATTAAATTTATTTTTGAAAACAAACAGTAATAGATGATACATACTACTTTGCTTTGATGAATCTCGTATGGAAAACGAGTATCCTGCAAGTTGCAGTTTCTTCTCAAATTCATTAAATGGAACACACAAAATACCATCACCTTCATTAAAATTTTCGAAACAATCTCTTAATTCCATCTTAAAAATCGCCACCAGTATTAATTAATCATTTTTTACATTTACTAATGTCTAATAGTCGGATAAAAGTACACAATTGAAAATAAGATAAAATAACGAATGATTGAATGAATCGATCAAGATGAACGAGATTGCACATCTGAAGAGCTGCTTGGTGCAAGTTACCAGTGAATTTAACAAAACCCAGGGTTCAGAGCCATTATCAGTACCTTCAAAATCTTCATCTACAATGAATCTTCAAATTGGAAAAATTTGGAAAAAGTTTTCAAACAAAAGTTATTAATTTTTTCGCACCAACTCGAATTTCATATTTTTGCAGTTTTGCCAACATAGTAGATAAAATAACTCATTTGAGGTGTTTTGGTGAGACTTGGGGTGATTTGAGTGAAAAAAGTTTGAAATAAAAGTTGCCGGAAATTTAAAAAGGAACATTTTTGGTATCATTAATTTTTTTGCATCCTTTCAAATTTCGTTATTATTTTACAGTGTATTAACGTATTGCTATAAAAACTCTAAAATTCTCAATACAAGTTTTTTTATGGAGTTTGATGGAACTTTGGAATCTAAATATACCTTGTCTTGGACGTCTCGTCCGTTCTCCATGTCGATGTCCCGTTTTTGACTCGTCTTCGCTGATCCTAGTACTCGTATTTGAATAGCATTTGAACAAATTCACCAATTTAGATCAAATAACAAATATTCAGAAATAGAAAACATTCATAACGTCCATTTTCTTTTTTCTTTACAGTTAAATTCATTTTTTACCTATGCTAGTTCGTTTACATACGCAATAATTTCTTGTTCCAGTAATCGACGTGTACCTTTTTTTGAGAGAAGATGGAAGGGGAAATTTTCCTTTTTCCCCTCTCTCGAATCCACCTTTGCTTCTCTGTTTCTCTCTTGAAATTCGAAACAATCAACAGAAAACCGTTACCCAATGAAATCAGCAATCGATGATGAAGCGAATTACATTAGCAAATCGGATCCATCATCGATGAGACCTCGCTCATATCAAATGACATCACCTACCCGCACACACAGTTCGATAAAACGCCACCATAGCACATTACAAGTCGTTTCTCTCCACTTGAAATGAGATCACGAAAAATAACGTAAAATCGCCAAATAATCACCTCGCATAGGCACACGTGTCAGCCATCTCGGTTGCGAGTATATAAGAGATGATTCGTCGAACGGAACCATCAATCGGTAATTACACCTGGAGGATGGATTTTTTTCCACAGAAATGGTATTCGCGTAGATGCCCGAGACGTCTACGACGCGCGTGTACTACAAACCCGAACTCATTTCTAGATCACACTCCGTAATACTAATAAATTCCGATATTCTAACGGTGCGCATTTTCATCGCCAATTAATACAGAGTATAGGCCGTCGCAAATGTAATCGAAACGAGTCTTCATAATATACCGGTCACCGCAGGTCATCTTGTGTCCGTTCGAGCAGAAACCATCAGTGACCTTAAATTTCGATTCATATTTTGCTTCGTTTTTTCCCCTCCGCCTCTGTTTGGGTATCGGAGTAAGACACAGAGGCCTACCTCATTACCAGACACAGTTGCCATTCGGTCTGATATACCGACAATACTTACGTACCGTTATCTATTCCGTAATTAATTCTATTATTAGGCATCCAAACGACGCCGGTTGCGTAACAACGTCGGACGACACCACGACAAGTACATAAAACCAGTAAACTGCGTAAAATATTCTTCAACATGTAAAATACACCTACACCGATCATCTCGCAATACGACAGATTGTCTTCGCGAGTTTTCAATTCCGACACAAATACGTCTTCGCATCTCGGCGAATAAAAAATACGACCTTATGGTACCGGCTCTTATCACGAGATAAGATTACAGATTACCATACGCGATAATTAAATTACCGTTTTTTCTAATTACCGATGATTTTTTTTTAATTTCCATTTATTACCCAGAATGCTACATTCTGAAAAGTCTCTATTTCGTCGATTAATATCAATTAACAATAACATTTACCATTCAACGAAACACACCGTGCTCGAAAAATCACAACTACAATAGATCGCAGCGATACACGTAAACAAACACGTAATTTTTTTTTAATAATTTTCAAATTACTATATCATTTGCATAATAGAGGTCGAACGTACGCATAATTATTCCTATATATATTTAGCACCTGCCCTGAATTTTTAACGCGCACAAGTAATTTTAATTAAGAATAAATACCTTATTATTATTTTTAATTAACCTACAGTTTTTTTTCGCTTCTCTTTACCCGAGTGTTCTCTTAACCGAGAAAATATATTGTATATTTTTCGGGCACCGCTTACGCCTCCGCCTCGGATACTCTAATTAAACGAAAGGCTTCGTGCTATTTTATGTGGTAATGCAGCGTTTAATTTCGTTGATGTCGCCTCACCGTAAAAAAGATTGTTTATTGAAGTCTTTTTTTATTTTTTTATTAAATTTTAAATGTCGCTATAAAATTTTCAAGAACGCGACGAATTCTAAATTCCGTTTAATATCAACTTATTGCATAGTGTTTTCGCATAAGTAGTGTAATTGTACCCCTCCCTTCTTTATTAGATCGATTAATTGGGGCATTTTTTAGAACAGAAATTCATTACGAGCGTATTATGAAAAATTGAAAAAAAAATGGAAGTCCATTTTTGATACAAAATTGTGGATTATTTGATCAACCGGGGTGAATGATGATTCATGCGAATTTTAAACGAAGAAAAATGGGTTAATGAAAAAATTGATAAGGAGTGAAAACATTTCTCGTAAAATTTCCTACAAATTACATCATTAACGTTATTCCCGTAAGACGCGTCGTTGACGAGAAAAACGCGAGTAAACATTTGCCTTTACGTGGTTCTTAATATAGGGTTTTATCCTAGATGGCGAATCTTATCAATTTTATCGGTTTGCTTATGAAATAAAAACGCGAAATTAATACGGGATATTTATTTTGCTACGTTTTTCATATATGTACTTAGCTTGAGATAACCGGAGAGATAAATTTTTCGAGCCGAAGGTGTTGGATACAGGTGAAAAGTATCGAACATTTTTTTCTCTCTTCAAATTTTGCCATAATTGGTTTTTTTTGAAGATGTCAAAATTTTGGCAAAATTTGAGAATATATGAATAAACTGAATGAACAAAGGTATCTTTTTTTGAATTTCTAACAATTTTAATTTCTCAAGTTTTTCTCTCAAGTTGCCCCAAGTTCCACAAAAACATCCCAATTGAGAAGTTGGCAAATCTGCAGCAAAATTTAACAAGATACGAATTGTTTGTACAAAAAATGCTCCTTATTTATTTTCCAACAACTTTTGCTTCAAAATTTCGTCCCTCAAGTCACCTCAAGTCTCCCAACCCCCGTCCCCTCATCGAGGAATTCCACTACTTGAACTGTTCTCGATAAAATTCCTCATAAATTATCAATAACACGAGATAAATAATTTCGATAAAAATATAAAATTATTACTATTATTTATATTATACTTTGTACCAGATAAATGTGGCTTTTGTATTTGTCGCATTTTAGAAAAAGAATACCAGTTAATTGAAAAGGTGGGACATGTATATAATATGAAAGATTTGTCAAAATATTATGAGAACCCATCTTTTCTATAAACTTCTTAAGAAAGGGATTAGCTACATTGTGATCTTTTGTTCGAAATGTACATTGTACATACATGCTTTTTTCAAGTTTCAAGAGGTGTTGAGTTAGCGTTGCTCTTCAGTGGTGACAGATAGCAGACTATCTTGAAAATATAACAAACAAGATAAAACTGGGTAATTAAGATTTGTACGTTTTCGAAAAAAATAAATATACACGGCCGATACAAGAGGGACTGTTGTAGGTTATTTCGTCGTCGTTTTTTTTTCAAATTGCGTAATAAGTATTTCCATTTTTATGATAGGAATATGGAAATTTTTTTGAAAATATGGTGTGGGGTAAGTTTTTGAAAAAATTATAAATAACCCGAAAAATTAGGTTTTAGGAATATTTGAAAAATTAAAAAGAAAGTACAAAAAGAACTATCAAGCAGAAATTTTTTTCAACCCCCCCCCCTTTAATTTATATTGCGATTAACAAAATAAACTTCTCGTAATTTCGATCACTATTAGAATTCACATAAAGACATCGTACGTAATCTAATTTCAATGAAATTAAAAAAAACTCGTCTCTCAAATCAAAAACTCCCGAAAAAGCTCACAATTTTGAGCAATTATTAGACAAAATTGAACGAACTCGTCTGAAACCTTGAAAGCGAATCTTTTGAAATACACTCGCACTCGAGTGCATCGAACTTGTAATCAACGGTTTAAAAATTCTAAAAAATTTGACCTTTCGATGCACGCAAAAATACTGTAAATTTGACAAACGCGTGTACTAATTTAAAAACATCGTAAAACAATGACGCGAAACTCATTATCGCACCAATTTTTCCCTTCCAAATAATCCAAATAAACGTTATAAAACCTGAATCATCGCGTCGTTTCTTATCAAGCCGGCGAAAAAATTCCACCGTTTGAGAAAAAAATCATACTCGACGATTTACAACCTAAGGTCAAAAAAGTATGTTTTTCGTAACTCGATAAAAAATACGCGTAAAAATAACTTCGAGGTAAAAATTATAACTGAGAGAAATTTTCATCATATGAAAAAAAACGACGTTGGCCTTTTTATAAATTTTGATAATGATAAGAAGGAAAAAATATGAAAACGAATGCGGTAGTATTTGAAGGTACTTTGTCATATCGAGTGCTTCTTTTTATATCGATGGCGTGCGCCTTATAAAATCTTATTATTTTAATTATATTATTTCTCGGAATTTGTCGAAAATTAAAAATAAATATCAACTAGCGATAGTATGAGATAATTTTTTACACAATATGAGCTTGTTTGCATATACTCGAAGCAATTCACGCCTACATGCTTATTCGATGATAAAGTACGGAGGAGAAAACACTTCTCGAAAGTTGTCGCAAAATAAATATAAACAATCATGTGAAATAATGAATAGAAAGTTTTCGTTCTTTTTTCCTTCGTATCAATCTTTGTACGTTTGGGATTTGGTATTTTAATATTTCTACCAAATAATTAATCGAGAACGTTGATTTCCTGTGGTTAAATCAACATTAATCGTTATTTAATAGTTATGATGCGAAAATATGCGATAATTGTCGATAATTAACGAAAGTACGCGATTATAGACGAGCATAAACGATAACCTGCGATAAGAACCGTGTAAATACGAGTATACCCGATGACATACGAAAGTAACCGAACGACTTGAATAAATGAATAAATTGAATTAATTGCGAAGAAATGTCAAATTGTTTCAATATTTCTTGTAAATTCTATTTGAAATGAAATTATTCAAATAAAAAAAAAATTAATCGAGAAGATCGACTTCTAATCAAATCGACATTAATTGTTATTATACGAAAATATGCGATAATTGTCGATAATTAACGGAAGCATACGACTAAACACGAATGTACACGATAACCTACGACATGAACCGAGTAGTATCCGACGACATACGAACACACCCGATGACGAACGAAAGTAATCGAACAACTCTAATAAATGAATTAATTGAATTAATTACTAGAAAATACCAAATTGTTCCAATGTTTCTTAAAAATCCTGCTTCAAATGAAATTTTTCAGATTCAAAGTAGAAGTAATCGAGAACGAAATCGATATCAATCGTTACGACACGAAAACATGCGATAATTGCCGATAATTAGCGGAAGTATGCGACATACAAACGTCTATGATAACCTACGGTATGAACCAAGTGGTAACGAATACATCCGACGAAGTACGAAAATACCCGAATGCTTTAAATAACGAAATAAATGGAATTAATTACGAGAAATGAAATATTTTTTTACTACTTTTATAAAATTTCATCTTTAATAAAACTTTTTCAACTCGAAATGGAAATTTTTCATCACCAGAGGTGTTTTTCTACATAAAAATGAAGCATTCTGAAGAATATCAACAATTATCAACACAGATCTTTTCCTCAAAGTCGACACACTAAGGTTAAAACTTTACAGGAAGAGATTAAACATCGACAACATTATCAAATCTATGAATGAGTTGGTACTATTAATACGAAATAGATGAATGTTCTTTATCACAAGAGAACTAATCTGGACTTTAATTCAGGTACTTTTTATTAATGCGAGTACACCTTAAACCAGCGGTATTTTTTATGACTCATAATATGGATTCTACATGTCCTAATTTTAATGTAATCAATGTTTATCGTCACTGACACGAAAATTTTTATTTTTCGAAGAAATATCCATTCGTTGTACAATATTTTCGGTAGTAACATTTATGCTATTCAATTTCTCCATAATCGTAAACATAATTTAAACCATGTAACACGAAAAATAAAAACAAGTTCGAAAAGACCTCCAACAATGAATAATTTTATTATTCCAATTGATTAAAAAAAATCACGACTGAATTTTCCACGTAAAAAATTTTAATTACGCCGCAATTTACTAGTTTTTTGGCGAAAAATTCAATTTACCTCGAGGAAAAATTATCATACCGGACATTTTCTCTTCCACTGCGAAAAATACAGTGTAAACAATTCTGTTGGTATCGATAAACAAAAAAACGATATTCTATGTAAAAACATCCGTAAAGACAAATAAAACCCTCGACAAAAGACGAACCACAACGAACCTAGCTTAATAAATAATTTCACAATTTCGACGAATTTTCAAACGCTTGAGAGCAAATACACGTTTTCAAAAAGCTCACCGCAATGGAAAAAGTTACATAATACAAATAATCACGCGGTAATTTCCCTTTGAAATTTCCCAAATAGAAAACCCTCTCGCAAAATATCGATCAATTAGGAATACAGATAAGTTTTTATTTAGATAAATAAATTAAAGAAAATTTTCACCACGTAATGTACAAACTTTGTACGTAGAATTACTCGATAAAAGATGAGTAGTTATTCTTCTGAAAAATGGGGGGGGGGCTACTTCAAACGTCTAGTTCTTCGGGTTAGATTTGCATCACGAAGGGAACTATTCGAAAATCAAGCTGTACGAACAGACATATACGAATGTATATACCGGTAGTTCATTCTCACATTGTTATTATTTCAACGTAGCTATTATAGCGGTTTCCAGGTGTACTTTGTTAATAGACATCATCATGTTTAATTCATTTCGAGCGATTATGTTGCCAACGTCGAAGCAAAAAGAACACAGGTCGTTAACAGATTTTCATAATGCGTTTCGATTCGTTCAATCGATTGAAAAATATCGCAAAACGTCCTGGCGACGCATTGACACGAAAATTCCTGTATTTTCCAGGTGTACGATGTAATAACACGGTGTACCTTTTCAAGTACATCATCGCGTACTCGTATTCTACATATTAACAAAGTACCTACACTTATCAACTATAAAGACGTCTATAAACGAGTCGTAAATTAGGAAGAATTGTATTTAAAAGTTATTGAAGTATCTCTGTCTCTGTTCGCGTTATCAGTACACCAAGGTTAATTAAAGACTTACGAAAATAGTTTCGCTAATACCAATTCAACGTTACGTAAAAAGATTCACTACGAAATTTCGACTGAAAATTTCTACGTATTGAATTTTTAAAAAATTTTACACGTGCTTCGAAAAAAGCTTAATAAGATCAATTTGCGTTTCAAAACGACTAATTAACTACGCAACGAGAACTACAATGAAAAATGATTATATAAAAGTTACAATGACATAACGATAGCAATTGAGAAAAAAAAAATAGCTCGTATATTTTTATGGCATTATTATGTAAAATGCAAACGCTACAATTTTCCAAGTTTTCAAAAGCGAATTTTTTTCGTTCATTTTTCAGGTAAATACGAAAAAAACATGTCGAGTAATGATTAGTGAGTTAAATTCGAATACACACTTAATTAAATTAAACATTCTGGCCACCGAGAAACAGAGAGAGAACTCGGTCGGTAATTCACGCGTTACCAGAGAAATACCGTGGAAAAAAAAACAAGTAATACGGAGCAACATACTCGATGTACAACTTTCATTATTATGCTTTCATTTTACATAGTCGTCGTACAATTTCACGTTATTTGTGGAAAAAAAATCTTAGTTGAAAAAAAATACATTAAATTTAAAAAATCCTCATTTTTGTGGTTTAGAATTTTTAGAATTTTGTTATTCTCGTACACTCGATTAATAAATTTTCGGTCAATTTATATAATTACCTGAAAAAGGTAACAAGTACTTTCGGACGCGTTCGAGACATAAATTTTTCATGTTTTTTTTCGAAATTAAAGCCTTAAAAAGTTACGATAGTAATAAAAAATACATTTAAAAAATAATAATTTTTTCAATTTCAAAAGAACGGAAATTTTTTTAATGCGATGGAACAAGTGCAACAAATTTGTACGCAGCGAACGTCATAATTTTTTGTTAGCTTTTACGGATTATTAACTCGTGTTTCCACCCTCTTCACCCCTCCCATCTTAATTTTTTTTCGACGCGAGACCGAATACATTGGCACGAGTCGCCAATCCACCGAACCTTAATCAGTGTTACCACAACTTGGATTTTTGGCTTAAAAGTATGGCAAATCTTTTCAAAAAAAAAGAAATACAAAAAATTTAAAAAAAAAATCTGCGCACGTAGAAACATTAGAAAAATTATCATCAATCAAATTAGGCAATTAGCAACCAGCCCAAGACACTTTTCAACAGTGATGACGTCATTGAGTAATAACAAAACCGGTTTTATGACGTCATTGATACATCTCGCCGTTACATAACGACTCAAATTTGACCATGCAAAATTGCGGATGTAAAATTTTCATTTTTTGACTTTTATTGCATATTACTACCATTAATCAACATAATTATGGTTCCATCGTTGAGGAACTTTTTTTAAAAACTTTGTTAAAAGCGAATGATGACGTCATCAGGTTTTGACAAACAAATTTGCAAAAAATTCAAGCTGTGTTGTTTCTTCAACTCTTAAAAATATTTTCCATGCCGTGATGACGTCATACATTAGTATTTACGGTGAAATTTCATTCATGGCGTCATCTATGTCACTCGGAGGGCTCAATTATGGAAAATTAATGATGAAAAAAACCTTTCTCAACCCTAAAACATATTCATATTGAAACTTAAATTATCATAGCTCAATATTTTATCACAATTCTTATTTACCTCCTCTTTTTTTCAAGAAATGAAAAATTCTCCATAAACATATCACGAAAAATAGCAATTCTCAAGCAGAAACTGCTCAATTACGAGTATATAATCCTGTAATTTCGGAATTTTCCTTTAAAAAATCATGAATTTGTAAATTCCACTTGTGAAATTTACGATCACTTGAGAATTACTAGGAATTTTCCGTTATTCATTTTGCAGTTGGATTCAAAAACGTCCATTTTCGAGTTATTTAATTTTTTACTTGAAACCTCGATTTCACGTATTGAAAAATATTGAAAATTCCATTATTATTTACAAATCATTGGAAATATTTGATAAAAAAATGCAGGAAAATTCGCACATAATTTAATTAAAAACTCGATCGTTTATGTGTGAAAAATTCTCAATAATTTTCGAATTAAAAAATGACTCGGTCATCGTGATTTGCGACCAATAACCTCATAGAGAAGGTTCGATAAGAGACGTATCAATATACAAGATGAAACTTTATCTCGCAGAACTTACGATGATGTAACACCTTTGGTGACAAAGCTCAGTCTACTTGTTGCTACGTGTATGCTCGATGTAAACAATAGATTCGACTGCATAAGACCCGGTATAAAAATACCGTCACCTAATTTAACTTAATCTTTTGTTCATGATCATCTTACATGGAACATCCTCTGAAATTAGCACCGAACTACGTATAAACATTGCATCTCGTCATGTTGTTTAATTTGGATATGGATAATTGCTTGAGCTCGTATTTCTCGTAATACGAATCAATTCCGAGTCCACAATGTACAAGTAGATCATTTATTCATCCCTTCGGCGTACTCTCTATGACCTAATATTATTCAAAGCGGTAAGCGGAACACGAGGTGTACAAACGATTACGTCAATACTTCGATACTTCAAAGTACATTTGAAACGCGTTCGGCAACTTCACAACCACGCTGAAGAAGTACTTTTTTTGGAGCTCGACATGAAGACGCACGCAAAGCGACAATTTTCTCGTATATGCGGCAAAGGTGCGGCAGCACTTTCACTGTCATCTCTAACGTCGATTTTAATTACACCAACCTCCACGTACTTAGAGATGATTCGAAATGGTAACAATTTGCTTTCTCGTACCTACCGTTATACATCACCAACGCCAGCCAACTCGTCCGTGCGTCTACGCAAATTTTCTAATATGAAATGCAAATCGTTATAACCTCGATGTTTTACTAAACGAAACCGACGTTTGAAAATTAGCCTTCAGCTAGCGCCGTTTTGTGAATCATTCTGGTTAATTAAGATTACTTTAAGATCTCGCAACTTGTCGTCGTTTAACGATGCTAAGTCATCGATGGTGGTCGGCGAGTCCTCATGTACCCTTGTTGATTCATTGGGATGGTTTTTTCTTGTAAACAGCGACTTCTTAGGAATATCTTAGAGAGGTAAAAAAATGAAGAATATAGAAACTCAGGTTATGTTCGATTTACAGAGAAATTTGGATTTTAAGTAAGGCAGAACAAACTTACGAAAAAATTCATAAGGACTAAAAATATTCTTTATAAAATTTTTTACAAATTTCATTATAAATGTTATTCGCATAGAACGCATTGTCGACGAAGAAACCCCTTATTTAAGATTCAAGCAATAGAACTTCATTTCTGTCAATCGAGATGACCGCCATTTTGTACGAAAACTCGACTTATCTAAAACGTACACGTGTCGGGATATATTTTCAAAAAACTATCCAACGAATTACCAAACGAGACAGCATTGTATGAATTACATGACCTACACATCTGAAATACAAACAACATCGCGTGAAAAATAATCATCCGCATAAAGCGAATTACAAAATCACATGCGTTTAAAAACATCAACTCACATGACCGAGGTATAATCCGTATAATACACATTACCGTATTCAGCATCAGGAGAAAGTTATTGTGTGGTTTAAATCAGGCTCGGTTACACACCACACGAGATCTTGCTATTTCCATCGCAAAAGTTACCTTCTCCGGGTGATTTTTACATCTTCGCGAATACGCTGTTTCATAAGCATAAATCCGCGAACTAACCAAAGGTGAGCAGCTTTGTAGCTTACAAGAAGGTTCTTTTTTTCTCTTTCTTCACAGTCATTGACATTCAAATTGTGGTCAAGGTTTAATCTCATCTTTAGACAGATTCTGGACACGATAGCTAACACGGGAAGTATTGTGAATATCGTTTCGAGATGTAAAAACAACAGCTACTACAGCTGATACTGGAAAATTACCGTCGTTTATGATCATGTATTCGTGTTTCGACATGAATCAACTATATTCGAATGATGAGATATGGAAACAATCGCAACAAGAAGAGTAACTTCCACTAACCTTCGCCTCGGATTAATCGTAAAATTTATTTTATTAAAAAACACGACATAATTTTTCAACTGATTCGATATCGTAACGATTTTTCTAGCGTAGGTGACCTCACTTGAAAATTTTTAGCATTCGTGGTTTCAGTTTTCAAAATACAGAAAAACTCGAAAACATTAGTTAACGCGTTGAATGTCACTGCGATGAAGTTTTTTCGGTATGAACTTGGACGAAGAATGCATATCAAAGGTTAAATATTCTAGAAATAGATAAACGTGCATTTTACTCCCTCATGAGATCCTCGAAAACTATCGAGTTATCTTGAGGAACTTCGTGAAATAAAAGTTTGAGCACTCATTGGCAGAACAAGTAGTATTTTATTATTTTAAGCTTTATAACACGAAAAGAACACTTTTACGAGAAAATTGATAAGATTGAAATATATTCGCGATAAAATTCTCTACAATTTTTGTTCCAAGCTTTTTCATGTTAGAAGAAGTGCAAGATGAGAAAACCAGTGTGAAGTTGTTATAGTACGAAATGCACCTCGTAGAAACTAAAAACAATAATTAATGATTCACTTTTTATTTTTATTTTTCAAACACGTTTTCATCAAGAAAAGTACACACAACTTGGAAAACAATTTAAAGTAATATTTCCAAAAGAAAATGGCGACAATGTAAAGATAACAGCTTTTACGACTCGCGAAGTACAACTTACAACGATAACGCGAATACGCCGCTGTCACGAAGCGGGCGGTATTCATCGACGACGCGACTCACCGTACCGTTCAGGTTGCGACATGTAAGACGTACCGCGTAAATGTTACGGCGCCGCTAGCACGCGGTGGAAGATGAATCGTTCGCGGGCCTCGTTCAGTACTCGAATTTTTCACGGGACGAGTTTTTCGTTGCGAATAGTTCCTAAAATATTAATTTAAAATTCTATTTCATGATAAATCGACGATGTGATCGCTTGGAAAAAGTTTTTGGGGTTTTGGAGAAAAGGTGGAATTTCATAAGGATTGATGGACTGTTTCTTGCAGTTTTTGGATTGAACAGGTCAAGCAGCTTTGAGCGATCATCACAACCTTGAATCATGGAATCTCAATCACTTACGCGAATTTTCATAAATTACGTCGTAAAAAGGTGCCATTCTCATCAAAAACTTCGTTTCGTGAAACGGAGAAAAAATTGTAATAAAAATTTACCGATCTACCACGTCTTTATCATTTCAGCATCACTTTTCGCAACTCCGAGGATCACGAACCGGTTGCAAATTTCCTTTGTATCTTGAACATTTTAAACGACGATAAAAAATGTTATTGACGAAGGACGTACGAAAATTTATTTGAATAAAATTAAAATTCACACCGAACAATGGACGGATTGTGAATCCAAACACGTCGATTATTATTCAGGCGTAGAAATACAACCTGCGAACTTGATTCTCGAATCTGCACGTCAAAATTTCGCATGTCAATGAAACATTTCCGAGGCGATATTGGACGATGAAATTATCACGTGCATTATCACATGGCAAATATAAATCATATCGTACTGCAGCGCTAAAAATAACCCATGTTCTAAGACTAGGTCAAACGATCATAATTACAGTATCTCATGGATAAAAAATGAGAAAAAAAATCGAAAAATCTTCCGTGGGTATTTGACCTTAAAATATTCGTAGTCTAGCATCTCCGATCATTTTCATTTACTAACCTTGTTTTTTAACGCACGTTACCCCTCATTTTAAAAATATCTCCATTCAGCTGTCATAAATACAATGCGACAAGCTTTTAGAAAATTTACACACTCGAATCATATACTACGACGTTGACATCACGGTGAAAAAATAAAAGAATCTTCGATGAACAGATGACGACGCTGTGTAATTACACCAATCGAAACGAGTTCCCATTACTCAACACTTTTTTCAATTCTTAACCCGCGTCGGGAAATAGAACAAATAATTGTACGTGTAAAATCACACAATGGAAAAAAATCACATTTCCTGATACAAAACGTCAAGTTACAGGCGCCACTTATGAAAATTCGACGAAATTACTTAATTTGTCTACACACAATCGAAACAGCGGAGGGAATTATTCGCCGAACTAATAAGTCGTTTCACGATCGAATTACATAAAATAAAAACACGCAGATAGCGAAATATTACCTCTAATTTGAGCCAATTAACGCATAACTCGTCTAAGACGTATTACCCTTTGAAGAAATACGAACTTTCTTCGTTGTCTCAACATTTTCTAGTAATTCGTCCGGATATGAGAAATTATATTTTATCTCGTAGGTGTTTACCTTATTCGATGATCCTTCATTTCAACAATTACCAATCAACCTTCGAAGTTTTCTGCCTCCGGCTCCGTTCCGTATTCTATTTCAACCCCGATGAAGCTCTTTGTACGAATTCCCGTCGTAATCATCTCGAAAAGCGAGTTAATTGGATTTTTCATCGTTGTCTTTTATGCTTTTGTTGGTATTTTATCGCGACGTAAAAAAAGTGCCATAATTCGCTAGGTATCTGAATATTCTAAATTCTAAACTTGGAATTAAAAAACGAATTCGCGTCACGTGATATGACACGAACTGGAGAACTTCACTCACGTGTTCTCCGGAGTTATACTTTGTCATCAACAGGAATATAAACTGGCATGAGAGCTTTCACCGTTGCTGTCAAAAACACCAAGATTGTCGTCCGTTTTGTACAATTATACGTCTCGTTCAACTCACGAAACTATTTTTTTCACGACGAGCGCTCGTCGTAGCGAATAAATTTTAAACATATTAACGCACGTGTTTGATTCGCGAATTTGTTCCTTCTTTTGTGAATATGACGTAAATGTTTGAAACGATCGGATGTACATCCACGTGGGATTATTCCAAAATAAAATCATATGAAGATTTGAGTATTCCTTTTTCCCTCACTTTGAAAAAAACATATGTCGAACATAAAATTTCACGTGATCGGCGTGCTTTGAAAATGGCAAACCACCATTAATATGGAATACTCATGTTGAGGTGTTTTTGCGAAGCTTGGGATGACTTGAGAAAAAAATTTTTCAAACAAAAGTTGTCGCAAATTAAACGAGGAATATTTTTTGTTAAAATTATTTTTTCATATCTCCTCAAATTTTACCTCATTTTCGCCGTTTTGTTAGAATTGCTTACGAAATAACTCATCTGGAGTGTTTTTATGAGGCTTGGGGTGACTTGGGAAAAAAATTTTCGAGACAAAAGTTGTTGCAAATTGAATTATGAATATTTTTTGTACCGACAATTTTTTTGTATCATTTCAAATTTCGTCATAATTTCACCATATTGCTACGAAAGCCATAAAAACTTCCTTCGATGAAATTGTTTGCACAATGAAATTTAATGCAAAATAAATTCTAATCACAATAATGATACAGACGTACTCGTCACATTTCCATACACTTAATATTCCTCGTTCCTCATAATAACTGTTTTTGTTACTCAAAAATCCAACGAACTGATCCCCAGAGTAATGACATATCCAATATTCACGCATGATCGATATCAAATTACAGCGAAATTTTAAATCTGCAAAGTTAGGGGGCATTTCATCCTAATTCATTTTTACACCTGAGTATTCAAAAAAATACAGCTTTACAAAAATTCCATTATAAATTACAACATTTCACAGTCTATAAAAACCACCTCAAAAAATTAACATTTCCACTTAAATTATATAATTACGTCATCTAGATTGCGGATTTCGAATCGAGTACATCTCCCTCGAGAGACCGAAATAACCGATGAATTTCTCAGCAGAGTGAAAAAATTAAAACGAAATTAGAGGACGATAGGACGAAAGTACGCGAAACTGGAACTTTCCTACGAAATTTTAGTTGGCGCGATAAGAAAAGGTGCAAAGGTTTTTTCAAATACGTAAGCGATTTTTTGTCAATTGTTGAAAAAAATTACGCGATAATATCCGATCAATGAGTTATTTCAAGAATTAATCGAAATATTTTACAACCTCGTTTAATTTACGTAGAATAAAGAGATAAAAATTTACTAATTTTTTAATTGGTTATATTTTTTGTCATGTTTCCTATCAAGTATTTCATCCATTTCATTATTAAGTTGATAATATCTTCGTTGAAACAAAGTTTTTCAAAAAATGCCAATAACTTGTTCAACTACGCCGGCATCACCCTTCACCGGAATTTCTATCTATGCGATGTTGCTTATCAAAGGCCGTAACAGTGACATCGCTAATCTTTTCTTAGAAGGGCACACAAGGGGCGAAATAAACTTTAAAGCAGTAAAATTTCACTTCAATTGTCAACTTTACGTCGTAAAATTTCAACGAGTGAAAAAAACAATCGATATATCAAATTTGGCGTGTTTTTTTCATGGTCAATGTTTAGAAATTCTTCGCTGATAAATTTTATTTTAAAATGATCCTTGAATTATTGGAGGGATGGAGACGAAGAGAGTGTATCAATTGAGCAGGTACTTAAGTAGGTATCTTGAGTAGGTATGTCTTAACGAAACCCTTATATTGTATCGTAACGAAATAATAGTATCGTTGACCTTGATATTTAAATACGACTAATTAGTTCCTTAGTATATCGACGGATAATTTCTCAATTTGGTAATTCGTTGATATAATTTATCAATCCGATGAAAAGAGGAGAAAGAACGCAGATGCCAGAGCCACCATTTACAATTCGCCATTCGTAAGGTTCACAAAAGGAGGATTTTTTTAGAGAGGACACCACGTGGTGGTTGATTTGCTTAAATTGCTCGCCTCGTGTATTCATTTTTAAAAGAAAAACCTGCAAATATGCGATATATGGCATCAGCCATTTGACGTATTTATTTTCGACACAATAGCGCACCAAACAAACGCTTAGTTTTGCTTTTTTTTATCGAACGTACACACAATGAACGTTGATCATAAAGCAGAATTCATTTAACTTTCCTTGAATAAATCTTTTCATACAACAAATCAGGTATATAAGCTATAGCTTTTGTGGCTATGCTTACAATGCATGAAACACGCCAATATCCAAGGACGAGCGTATCTTCAGGTAGGCTAAAAAACGAATATTTACTCGTACTTCTTCGTATAGTGTTTGCAGATTATTCAAGAATAAGATCTTAGCACAAACGCCAGCCACGTATCGAAGAAAACTTCGTGTAGCCTTCGATACTTTATTTGGTGAAAATTACGATATAAGTATTCACGATACACTCGCGTCGTGTAGTTCCGCAGATAACGCACGTGCTGCGATAAACCCTTTAAAGGTAATTCCCAAATATTGACCAAATTTGAAATTTGAAATTTTAAAATTACTTTACAAGCATGTTCTACTTAATCGATTCACATTTTCGACCACGTTACTCAATAAGTAACTCGTTGATAAGGTTAATCGTGAACTTGATTATCGTAAAGTAAGTAACCACCGAAACGAAATCTTATCTCTCCTTCGCCAAAACTTTTGAAAAACGTACTCGACTAATTTACACGTGCAATTAAACGTAATTATAAAGAAAGCTATGTTGATTTTCATTTCGTACGTATCGATGGAAACGACCATCACCGAATTCGAACGTATTCTCCCTACTTACGCCGAACGATTCAACACGGTGGCGCGATATCGCCATAAATCGTAAAAATTGATTAATTAACGACTCAATTATCCATTAAAATGACATAACGTACGATAAACTCGAACTTGATTACAAATTTAACTTTTTCGACTCAAGGTTCTACCATATTCGAATTCGTTCGTTTAATCGAGACGATCATAATTCTTCGAATCTATCTCCCGTCAGCGAGATGGCTTCGATTTCGACACTTTCCTTCGCTCGTATCGACGTATCTTCACATCTTCATGTTTCCATTGTTTTGGTGCGATTTACGTCGTGTAATTATGCCAATTTGTCGGACTTCTATACGTGAAATTAATCTCCGGCTCTATACGTTAAGCAGAGATACACGCGTTAGTAAAGCCTTCGAGATTATCAGTATTTCGAAAAATTATACCGATTGCTTGAATGTTGTTTATGGTTGAATATTATTTCGATAAATTGTTGGAATAACGCAAATCTAACTCGAATCGTTCATCAAATGAACGATTTAAGCTAACAGAACTTCGTCGAGTTTACTCGTGATAATTATTACACCAAATAATCGAAAATAATCCAACGATCTCAATCGGAAAAGAACCTCTTTACATCAAACAGAGGAAAAAACCTCGAAGAGAAAAATCCTCTTAAATAATTCAATCCAAACGAAATTCCCAGCTGACTGGGCACGCTTAAAATACATTATCAATGTATCCTCTTATCTAACGTCACCTCGAGTACGATATCGTTATCAAAAAACAGGTATTCGATTTGTACTGCGGGTTGCAGGTAATACGACCAATTAAAGATTCATATTTCGTGCGATTTCGTGTCAACGCTACTCGGCGGGTTTTTTAAAATGACGTCAATTAATAGGACGTTTTTCCAAATGTAATTCCAACGAAAGTTGATGGAATTTTACAATTCATCTAAATACTTAAAAAGTACCGATGTAATGTGAATTCTAAGTTTTGAAATTTTTCTCCATTCCGTCGATTATACCATTGTAAACGTGAAATAACAAAATAAAATTTACTCGTTACCAATAAAATGTTCATTTTCCGGGTAATTTTTTCACGCGATGGTATGCTTAGGAATATATTTTTCGACATTTTTGTACTTTTTCAACGTTCACGAGACGTTTTCCAATACTCGATAACGGCATACCGATCATATTGAATATTATTTTATTCACAACATGAAAATTCCATTGCATTTTCAAAACAATCAACGCAAGAATGAATTTTCCTATTGTCAATATTAATTAAAATGTCAATAACTCTCACACGATGACGTCATATATTTACTAAATATACCGCCGAAGTTCATGAACTTTAGGTATAGGTACCTTCATGCTGAAATGATTTTCCATAATAAACCGCATAAATATACGGCTCACTTTGTGGAAAAAATCCTTGATTTGAAAATTTTCTTTCAAGAATAAAAAACAAAAACATACTTGAGCGAGGGAACATTGGTCCGCAGAACACATGCAAGACGTCGATTAATACCGAATATAAAATCACAATTACGAACTGTACCGCTGTATCATACGATTTAAAGCACGTTGCAAAATAGGTACTCGTAGACAAAACATTTTTATACGTTGTCGTAAAACCTCCGCTTATGGTTTTTCTGATGCAATATTCCGAAAAATCAACAGATTCTTGAGGGTGATTCAAAACTCTAAGAAATTTCGTCTACCACCAGTAATAGTACAACGTTTTGTACTTTTTGATGAAACAAATCGCGAAAAAAATTTACAACTCATTGGTATGAACATTGCAAATTGTTCAAAGTACATCACAACAATGAACGCCTGCTGAAATTTTTTTCGCGAATAAATTTCGCATACGTGTAGGTGACAATGGTGCATATGACGTTTGCCAAATTGATACTTTTCCCTTTTAACTCGCAGGTACGAATTTTATTGAATTCAATTTTTACTTCGACGTCATATTCATTACGTTTCCGTTTCTAAGATAACCTTGAATTTATGCTTGAATTGTTCAATTTTAAATGGGTCAATAAAATCGCTCAAATGTGTTTAATAAATAAGCCTAAGAAATATAAAAAGGAAGGATAAATGCTCGTAAAATACGTTATGCATATAAACATCAATGAGCAATTTTAACATTGAAAATCGAAATTTCAAAGTCTCGTTGCTTACAACGTATTACAATTGCAATTCGTTTTTTTTTCCTATGAAATATACCAAAATGTTCGATGATTCATAATTCAACGCGAAAAAATATCGACTTGAGAATGAATGTTGATAAATACATTTCACGAAAAATTTCGCAGAGGTTGGCAATACTGTGATCATTTATTTACCACTAGATTATTAATTACCGATCGTTTATTCGTTTAATTATAATTTTCAATTAAACAATGAGTTGTATAATTTTTTTTCTCGTTTTCATTCATGGTGGCATTACTTCAAGTATACGAAATTTTCACTTTTCCTAAATTAATTTTCTTGTAGACATGAGAGATGAGAGATGAGACATGAGACATGAGCCATGAGCCATAAGCCAAAAATAAAAATGAAAAAAACAATTACACAACGGTTTTTGAACAGAAAAGATCTCACGTCATTGAGTAAAATTTAAAAACATGTCCAACAATTACAGATTTCAAACAAATAAAATGTAAGTATTCCAATTCAAAGTTAATTTAAATATAGATACAATAAAATTTTAAGATCTTGAATTCTTTAAAAAAGTTAACATAAAAAAAATCGAATTCATAGACCGACCACGCGGAAGGAACGGAAAAAATTGTACAAAGACGAACCACATGGCAACGAAAGCATCGCGGCGAAATATCAGACCATCGAACGCCACCAAGGCATGATTCCAGCAAGGAAGTACATCTATAATAATTTACACCGGTAATAAATTTTAAAAATACACAATTACTTACTCTTTATTTTAGCCGGCTTAATATTCGGTTTCAGATTCCTGCGAAAACTTACGGTTACATATATCACAACACCGATTATAAAAACAATTAAAAGTAATATGAATTCTAAAAAATAATTTCCAGTATTTGGAATATTATTGGTTTTTTGAAATGTTAATGAACCAGAATGCACCATAAGCAAACCACGAGGTAAAATGATCGTCTCCATGGTGTAAACAACGGACATTGAAAAATATTAACGAACTATCGACACTAAAATGTGAATAATTAAATAACATGTAAGTCGATAAATTAGAAAATACGGAAAAACTAAAGAAAAACTGAACAATTCCACAAAATAAAATTAAAGTTGGGAAATAAAACACGCGGTCACGTTGACTACATTCAAAACACGAAGTAAGACGAGAAACGTGCTACCCACCGAAACCGAAACGATAGTATTCTTTATTTCATTATCCCTACCAAAGTACCAAAACCAAGAGTCGCATGCAGTTGCCATCTACCTTGTTTCGCGGCAAAATACAGCTGCAGTTGAGCCGACAGATGATAACACTCGCCATCGTATGATCCTACGGAACACCATGCTCGCATCATTAACGAAATTCGTTGAAAAAATGAGACACCTATAGCGAATACATGAATGAGAACACGTATATGTAAAGTGTCCCTATGCTCATGCGCAAATTTCACACCTAACGTTTTTTGTTACTTACAATTTTTTTTAGTATCACTGCCGTAATTTTTTTCACCTGCGCGAAATTCACTTCGATAATTTGTAAGCTCATGAAATAATGAAACACTCGATAAAAACACAGGAATACAAGAATGATCAACTATCCAACAACTCGTCATATAAGAGAAGCGATATAGGCCAAATAATTAGTCAATATGGCAACCTAATTGGAAAAAATCCATAAAACTAAGTGCAATAAGAAAATACCTACAACGCAAATGATTCATTTTAATTAATGGCCAACATCACACGGACTAATATTTACATCGATTTATTAAAATAAATGGGCAAAAGTTATACAATATTGCTGACTGAGTTAATGAATTTCTTCTCATGCTTGCAAGTTTTTCTGATTTTAATTACCGCGGTTAACTTCACATTACACGAATTAATATTTTTCTGTAAATAAATACTTGTAGAATATTACGCATGTGATGAAGTAAAATTATGAAGATTCAATATGCAAATAATGCAAAAGTATAATTTAATGTTGTTTCACTGATAAGAGCAGTAATGTGAGCATGTGTACTTTCATGATGTAACGTTACAATTCTTCATAAATGAGTTGAAGTAAAGCCAAGCGAATTCAAACGTTTATATTATCAAATAAATTTTTCAAGATATCGACGGAAAATAATTTTTGCAATCTTCAAACATTCAAGATTAAACAACGTCAGTGCAAAGGAACGAATATCAAATAATATAATTCAAATTATTATCGAACGTAAGATACCTACTATTGAAAATTAAAACTCAAAAAATATAAAATTTACAAAAATAATGAATTGGTTTTGCAATACCGTATGAATTGTTCGAGGAAAACGTATTCAAACTAGCAATATAATTATAAAGAAAATGAAAAAAAAGAGACTAACTAGCGACCTTCGTTTCATAAATTCAAAAAGTAGGTAGGTATTTATACGTCTGGTACTTTGTATCGACGTCATAAGCTGATTGTGTGAATACAATATGATGTGCATTTCATTGTGGAATAGTACGTTTGAAAAATTAGAGCATCCATTAATATGACAAATTGCTTTATATCATTATAATTTGCAAAAATTAATTTCGTCAATGTTACTAATCATAGTGCTGATAGCTATTTACACCTATTCAACTTCAAAAGTAACTTTTTCTGCAATTCTTCATTACAAGTTGGTATTTCGTATTAAAAAATGATAAGTAGATAGCTATAGGTACATGAAGTGCATTGAATTATTAACTGGAAAACAGAAACATTAATTTTTAATTAATAAAATATGTAGGTAAGTAATGTAAATATCTTACATCATAACTGCATCGAAAATCATCGCTACGCATGTCCAAAAATATTTTCTATGCAATAAATTTCATTCACTGATGCAACAAGTCTGACTTCGGCTGAAAATCAAAAATCCACGTCTTAATGATATTCACGACCACGTAATACGTTACGAATTTACAACCAGTTTAATAGCTCCGTTTCTTCTGCGATAATCGGAAGAAAATACTCAATTATGAAATAGTTGACTTTCCTACGAATCAACGCTGACTTCCTTCCCCACAATCGTCATTTACGGATTTAGGGAATTCTCCTCGTGAATATGAGTCAATAACAGATCTGCTGAATGTTAAACGATCGCGTCATCCTATACGATATTTTTGCTGAGAATTCCCACGTTTTTAACATAGGCAGCTGGGTATTATAAATATTAATTTAAAACTATTGGGTTTATTCACATCTCAGCGTAGATGGTGGATGTGATGATCTTGGAATATTTTATTGCATAATTATGCTATAATTTTTTCTCAAGTTGGATATCGGTGTATTTAATTTTTAAGTAGTAGGAGCTGAGTAGTATTTTACTACTTGTAGTGTTCAAATACTTACCTACGCATTTTTCTTCAATTCGAATGCATTGTTAACATCGTATACGAGTATCCATTGATATACATTTTCATTTCGGTATTTATTTATCTTTAATATATTTTATTTGAAAAACGATTACCTAAATTTGAACGATTTGAGAAATTAAAATACCTACCTTTATTTTAACCGATTTTATATTTTATGCAAAATCGATGTCAGAAAAAAAGCTGTACCACATAAAAACACGTCTAATTCCAGCATATGACGACCACGTGATTTTAATTTCGTATGAAACTCGGTAGACGAATAAAAGTATTAATGGGTATGTTACATGATTACAGCAGAAGGACATTTTGAGTCGAATTTAAACTCCTTCTAAGGCATATGGATAGCAGTTAAATTACCTAATATGATTTGTTGTACCAATATTTAAAGAACAACGTAAATTTAATAATTTAAAGCGATCATTTTGTAATAGATTTTTTTCTAATCGTTCAGCCGGTTCACCTCTTTAGTATAACTTCTTCCGTTCACGTGAATGAAACATGTTCTAACCAGTTTTCCATATCTTTATTTAAGATGTGCCAAAATACTTAATAGCTTGATACATTTTAAGTTTTTACTCATACTATAACCAAGCTTACCTGAGTACAGGACGATTAAACTTGTTTTTCTTATAAACCTATAGCTTTAGTGTAATCAATTTCGCCTTGAAAATATAGGGTTCGTAAGTGCACATAATACTTCAGTAGAGAGAGGGAAAAAAGAAAACACTGCTGTAAATCAAATAAATTATTCAATTACGCATTTTATAATACTTAGTATCCAGCTGACCAAATAGGTAAAGGTACGTAAGCGGGTACACTGAAAGCATGATTAAGCTTTAGATATTATATTATGAAGTATTGATAACAGAGGCATTCATCAAGGAGAATGAAAATCCAATAATTTCACCAAAAATTACGAAATATTTTATTATGTTTGTAATATACAAATAGATATTGGATTTGTTGAAGAGTTGAGCAATTCGTTTTTGCATTTTAATTCAATACATTAGATTTATTTCTACACTTAGCAAATTATGTTGTTACCTTACAAATAAGTAAACCTATTGTTTGTTATTTTGATATTAATGAAATTCAACGTATTTTTTCAACATATACCTAGTCAAAATGTACTGTTAGGAAGCTTCCTACAAAGAAGAGAAACACAAATGTAAAATTTGAATTATAATTAGTCGGCTAGATACCCAATTATAACAAATAAATATGTATTTAGCATCTACGTAGTTAATATACTTATCAATGTACGCAATTATGCGCGTAGCAAATGTTGTGAAAAATCCGAGTAAGATATCTAAACAGCAATCCATCGCTTGTTATTTCAGCACTGTCGTAATGTAACAAGAAAACATAGTAGAAAAATTTACAGATAAATAGTACCTTCTACGTACAAATGTAACTTAATACAACAGACAGTAGATTCCATGTACTAAGTAACTTATTTTATAAATCAACTACTGTTTCATTTAATTCACAGCTAAATAAGTAGAACGTATCGCGATTACACGAGAAGTAAAATTGATCGAAATGAAGACTGGTCACCGTCATCCTGATTCGCGACGGAACTAATCGTCAAATTTTTGAGTATTGTGGCATATTTGAATCGATTACGTCGAATAATTTTTTTTTATCAGGTAATATGCTAAGTAATAGTCGACGCAATTTATCAGCCGTTCTATCGTATGAGTTTCGTATTCATGCTTCATTAAATACATAATATGGCCAAAAATTGCACCAATTAAAAAAGATTTACGCCCTTCATTTTTTATTAAATAATAACTTACAGTCAAGTGCATAAAATCTCTTCGCGGTAAAAATTGTCAGGCTGAGTGATTGGAAAATCTTTACACTTCCGGTTGAAAACCGAGCACGACTGGAATCTCGATAATGTAAGTAACTAATAACAAATTGCATAGATTCTAAATTATAAGCACAGCTTCTTATTAAAAAAGTTGAGATTCGTTAACAAATACATATACTTAGAATTTTCATTAGATTATTGCGTTTCAAGTTTGAAATAAAGAGGGGTAATTTACATAAGACCTCGGTTCAAAAAAGATATTTTTTCTTCTCTTGTATAATATAATGTATTTGTTGTATAGCGAATGGTAGATTACATATGCAAGTAAGTTAATCAGAAAACTTTTTTCAAACACGTGATCTGGTACGTGAAAAACGACATTTTAATACCAAAAGTTATTTGGGCAAACAAATTTACATACAGGTGATACGTATATACATAGTATACCTAATGTGTTCAGGTAAAGATATGCGCAAAAAAATTGCTTAATTTTATAATCGAAAAATTTTCTCATACGCGTCGATGAATTTTTTAATGATCTACGGTTGATATGAAAAAAAATTAAAGAAAGCGCAAATTTTCGAATTTATTCGGTTTATTGCGAAGAAAATTTTCAAACGAGGTCATTTCCTGTACCTAAGTAAAATGACGCTCGATCTCGTTCTTTGAAATATTCCGTCGATATATCATTTTGTATCTGAATTCAAGCAGTATAATTATTCGTAGTACTTGTTCAATAACCCACTTTAATTTTTCTTTCAACGCGTTCGAAAAACGTCGATAAAATGGCGAATTATATTTTATTCGCTAACAATTAGTTTCGAATGAATGATTAAGTTTATCAGTTAATGGTAATTATTTAAAATTAACAATTTCATTTTTTCGGTATGACGTCATAAAAAGAACTTAACATGCTTATCTTCATTTTTTTTCGCTAATCATTACAAAATCATCTGTTTGCGAAATTTCCTCAATATAGGGTTCAGTTCAAGATGTTCAAGTTATCATCTTAACAGGATAACACTTGGATTTTTAATTCGAAATCGAAGTATAATGCTATTGTAAATAAGTATTATAGGAAAGAAAATGGTTAAGGGTTCATATATGCAAAGCGTAAACACGATTTTTCGTTTCAGTCATCTACCCACTTCAGAATCAATAGATAAATATTTTGCATTTGGATTTACTGCACGTTGAAGGCCGTCAACTTTGATAGAACGTAATTTTGGTACTTTTTTGTTTTCGATTTATTACGTAGAATGGAAAAGGGTCGTTGGCTGATGCAAAGTGTAGTTGATTTCAAATAAGACGTCATATTTTTTAAAACGAAAAATCGTACGATTCCTTTACGCAAAGAGTTAACGAGATATTTTCATTTTCTTAAACGATCTAGTCTCACCAATGAGCCTATATTTTTTTCACGTACGATAATAAATTTTACGTAACAACGGATTTAGCCATCATTCAAGGTGAAAATTGTACGATCTGTAGTTGATTATCAATTTAAATTACGTACAAAATTTGACGTTACGGCGAGATTTAAACGTAACGTATTAGTGAGAAATCGATTTTCACATATGTATGTACAAAAAAACTATTTATCATTATATATATGTATAACCTTGAAAAATTTCATTTTTTCAATAACTCATCGTGCCAGGTTGCAATTCAACGACAAAATTTATAAATCCGACATTATTTACACAAGACTGCTTAAAGATCGAGAAAATTTTCATACCCGTAATAAAAACGACCGACGAATATCGTGTGCTTGAAATCGAACAACTGAAAAGAAATCACATCCATATCCAATACCTACCTACGAAATTTTCTTCATCAATTGTGCAATTTTGGCATCTGTCACATTGATACATCTTTCTAAAAATATATATACTCATTTCGTCAGATAAAAGCAATTTTTTCAATGCTAAGAATTTCAAAAGAATATGGTTCAAGATTCTGCTCCAAGACGCGCACAAAAAAACATTCAGCTTCGGATTGATTTATTCAACGTAATATTATTTAACACAAGAAAAACGGTAATGATTTAATTTAGTTGAATTATCAAACTTTCACCGTGAGATAGAAGAAAATGTATTTTTTGCTTAGATTAGCTTTTGAGCTATTCAAGCCAAAATCGACATTAACGCGAAAACAAATCCAACTTAATGCTAATTTGATGTAAATAACAAAAATAAGTATAAATTGCACATATGCATTAAGCTTTATTTCTGAAATTAAGTAATGAACTACAATTTCTTCTTTGATTGATACGAAGAATCTTCTAATGAGGAAAATTCTCTAATTTCAATCTGAAGTTAAAGATGGGGTTTCTATTCCATTTACGCTAAACCTAAAAAAAGAAACTCAAAGTAAATTATGCAATACACAATTAAATTAGTAGCGATGGTAACACTAACGATTCATTTCTTTGCATTGACGGATAGCTTCGTTAAAACCACTGCATAACGACAAATCATCTTGTTGTTGAGCACATTGAATAAATTGCTTAATTTCCCACGCACATGGTCCGGCGGATTGTTCTTGCTGATAGGCACCAGCAGGAGCGGGAGCAGCGGCAGCCGGGGCAGCGGGAGCTACTTCCCTGTCGCTACCACCACTGAACATACCAGTTACAGCATGTCCGACAGTGTGCCCCTGTAATATTTGCGACACTTAAATTCACGTAATCGTTTTCAAATTTACAATGATCGATTGTCAACTTACTATAGCCGATCCGACGGCTACTCCTCCGGCAGTAGCTGCCATTTGACCGAACAGACTAGGTTGTTGTGGGGCAGCAGCTACTGGAGCTGGGGGATGAGCCTGAGTAGGAACTGGTTGACTTTGACGTGGGGTTGGTGATGGTCTGCGAGGCGCAGCCCTGAGGAAGAACACAAAAAGTTAGTAATGAAACATCTTAACGATAATAGAGGTCATTTTGACTAAATTCAAGTGCAGAAAAAGGCACTTATTTGGAAGAGTATTTTCTCAAACCATCAACTACACCGCAATAAAAAACTTCAATTTTTACTTATTTCGTAATTTGAAAAGAATAATTAATTCAAGTGTTATTATGAGTGTTTTAATGAGGCGTTATGTAGTCAAAATTTCATTTGTGTTGCAATCATCGTCACAAAAGAAACATAATTGAAATAAGGTATTACCTGCTGGGGGATGGAGAACGTCCTCGTCGTGGCATTTTCAAGTAGTTTAACTGTTTTTAATCAGAAAATTCGTAAATAATTAGGTAAAATGCAAATGACACGATTCGCAAATATTGCACAATTAATTAGCTCTTTAAATCGTCTGACAAAATTCAATTATTGGATTCTGACCAATGTTAGCATAGAGGTCATTATTTGTGGTTTGTAGGGCGGACATTCTGATAAATTTTTCCTCAAATATTGGCTAAACCAAAAAAGAAAATCGAAACTTTGAGGGTTTTTTTACCACCAGTATAGATTTTATTCATTAGTTCATGCTATTTTTAAATTTATTACGATTTAAATTGTTCTCGTTCACAAGTTTTGAGAAAAAAACCTAGAAAATTTTTCAACATCTTTTGGGATTATTACATTTTTTTACTTATCTGTTACAACACTGTAAATGCAAACGAATATTCTAGAAATTTCATCCGTAATTTGTTGGTAATATCGGTAATTTCTGCGAAAATTACTCGGTGATTTTGAGTTAAGTAGGACAAAAAGAAGAATACCTATTTCATGTTTAAAATCGATAACCATTTTCAAATTCGATAAAAAACTTCAACGTTGATAAAGAATTATGACGAAGCGTTGTGGGACTTTTGTAAAGATTCTTATAAATTTTAAATTAAATTAATCACCTTAAAATCCTTCGTTTTTTCATTATTTGTACAAAAATGAAACGCACAACTCACTTGCGAATCATAAATTGAATAAAGTGCAATTTTATTGAACAGGTAAGTGGAATTTTCCTTACAATATGTAAACTTAGTCGGACCCTGTTTCAGCATCACTTCTTTTTTTTATTAACTTATTTTTGAAAATTTTATCAAAAGTAATTGAAGCGGAGCTATTTCAACGTGAAAGCTGAATTTAATAATTTGAATTAACATTTAGTCATCGCATTTTTTATTTGATGAAGTTAATCGTTCGGTTTTGACATCTGTTTACCTAGATCGACTTGCTGATGTTACTGTTTTGTTGAAGCTTTCACGACAAGTTATCCAGATACTTGTTATTCATTGATCAGATTTCGAAAACTATGGATGAAAATTCGATCACCAACGACGAAGATGTAAAAGTTCACGGAAATAATGGTGTGTATGAGAATATCTTACGTGGTTGTTTTTTGAATTTTTTGCATTTGCATGTTTAATATCGCATGCTAACCATGGGAACAAGTTTTTTCTTGAAATGTTTGCTTTTTCAATGTAATTTGGAATTTGGTTCAAATGTTGGAAATATTTTGAATTTTTCGAGTGTTTGAAATTGTTTCTAAATTTAATTACTCTGTTGCTTTTTGTTTTTCAATTCTGTATCAGGTTCAGGTATTTATTTTAACTTTCTATTCTGCCGCTTCTACTCCATCCCCGGTTTGCGATCTAACAGTCCTCTGTGTGTTGATGCTTTGTTTATCTTAAGCTTATTTCTTCAGATAAGATTGAAAATTTAGCACAACAAATCAGCTCTCTGCAAATAGAGAAGAAAAAAATAGAAGAAGAGTTCGGCGTTCAGAGAGCAAAAATGAAAGAGTTGTATTTACAAAAAGAAAGTGAGTTTGTGTGTATGGTAACTGTATATGAAATGTGCTACGTTCTATATTAGTCGCTTTATTTATAATTATCCGAGGTTTTAATTTAATCGACGTTTTTAGACGAATTCAAACAGCAGCTTGTAGACCAACAAAGTTTAAAATCCGAAATCAAACGATTGCAAGATGAATTAAACGAGAGTAGAAGTCAATTAACAGTTTTATCGTTGGAATGTCAATCTAAGCTCGATGCCGAAACAAGAAAATATCAAGATGAATTATCAAACTTGCAGCATTTACTTAAAGGTTGTTTAATGGAAAATCTAATTACGATATATCTTCGCTAATTCGTTTTACTTTATTATAACAGAATCAGCCGAAGATATCGTTAAATATGAAAACGAAAATAAACAACTCCGGCACACGAATATGAGATTACTTTCGGAACTAAACGAAATGAAAATCAGTCACTCGAGTTCCGGCGGAGACATACCTCAACTTTTATCAGTACCCAGCACAGTGATTTCCAATTTAGCTCGTAAGGTTACTAATCAACTCACCACTCAACTCAGCAGTAACGATAATATCAGCGCTTCCACTGCTACCAATCTTGCTAACGCGACGTTATCTCAGTTTTCCGAATCGGACAGCTTGGAAGATAGCATGCGGAAGGTAAACAAATATGTACGTAAATGTCGTATCGTCACGCTTTTATGTTGTAATTTTTTCCGCTTTTTCATGCATGTGAATTTTTCAGTTTTTTTTTCTTTACTAATTGTTTAGTCTCATCGGATTACTAAACAAGGTAATTAAATGATCTCCAAAAGGTATATTTTACTAATTCAACGCCTTAGTAGCGGTTTCAAAAACTCGCAAGTATTTGAGAATTATTTTGTGTTTTCATATTTCATATTTTAAATCACACTTCATCGAATAAATACCATAATCGAAGGTAAATTTGTTTTCGCCTTAAATTGTAGCATGCGAAGTAGTTGATTCATACGCATTTATAAACCGTAGTATGCATTTCATTTATTCACGTATCGTTGCTTTAATGTATAAAAACTCGAACTCGTAATCCAGTTGTTTTTGAATCAGTGGCATTTTGCATGCGTATTGTGAATTATTCAAGCAACGTTTTCGTAATTATTGTAATTAACACCGTGATCATAATTGTTTATACATTCTTTCAAAACCAATTATATTTCTGCTCGTTTACACGAAAATCTATAATTTTAGGCGCAAGAAGACGCCGCAGTATTACGATCTCTCGTAGTTCCTTTAGAAGAAGAAATCAAAGCCTTGAAAGATAAACTTCGCGAAATGGACGCCGAAGTGAGAAAATACCAAAGTTCGAGTAAAGTAAGTAACGAAGTGGAAGATTTGCCTCGAGTAATGAAATAACCAGTACAAAAATTAATCAACAAGGAAATCACCTGTGATTTATTACTTACTGTTTTTTGAATCGTTTTTTTTATATTATCGTAAAACCGTTCTTCGTGGTGATTACGACCGATTATGTATTCACGTTTGAAATTATTTCTAAATTAATATCATTTCAAATTTCTGTTTTATTTCGTTTTTCAACGAAATTTTACCAATGAAATTTATAATGTAAAATGAAGCAATAAATCGTGATGGTGAGAATTTCATTTCCAAAAACTTTCAAAAATATTGTCTAAAATTACCATCGGATGAAAAATCTTGGATTTTTTCAAAGGAAAAGGTATCGTGAAGTAATGATGGCGAAGAAAAAAATATATTGAATTTTTCAATTTATTGGAGATATCTTGTAAATTTCATTGTATATAAGTAAATTTTGTATTTTATTTTTTAAATTTCACCAGTATCTTATAAATTAATACTTCAAATTACGAAACGTTCAAGTGCTATGAAGGGGAGGGCGGGTAAGGGAATTTAGTTGAAGAAATAGATTAACTTACTCAAGTTTCAACAATATTCGAGTATTTCCGATGATACCCGAAGTATTCCGAACGTGACTTGGAAAAAAAACGATCTTCGAATTTCGGGTGTCCCCAGACTCGAATTGAGGAAATACGAATTACACGAAGGAAATGTATTGTGGTATCACAATTACAAAGAATAAACCTAACATTGAGCTTGTATTCAATCAATGATGTAGATTTTAGGATAGTAAAAGCAAATTTTGTTTTTTGAATCTAAAATCTGTAAAATTAACATTACCAAGGTATAGAATTTTGAAAATATAGACACAAACGCTACTCTTCGTTTGACCATAAATGAGAATTCAGAGTATATTTTTACTTTTCGTTCGGTGGAATGTATTATTTTATTCTTTTTGCAAATCTTATCAATGACTATTTCCTTATAATCGTTATCACTCTCGACCTTCAATGTATATTCATCCTGAAACCCAATTCAGGAAAATCGTTAAACGTTCGAATAACGTAAGGTGAATGAAAGTTTCGTGTTTACTCGTCAAGTGCATGTACTAATCGATATTTTCAATGCTACGTTTAACTTTACCATTTTACTATTTCGTGTTGTAAATAATGCTTATTTTCGTTTTATTTATCATTCCAGAACATATCAGAAGGTAGTAGCAATGGAAACGTAGTCGTTGATAAGGTAAAACACGTTTATTTTCGTTGAAATTTTTTTTATAATGCCAAGATTTCGAACCATGAGAAATATTTTAACTTTATTCACGTGATTCGTAGATAATCGATTTGGATGACGATATAACCGACGATTTTGCATCTCGATTGAACTTACAGAATGAAAGTGTTGTCACCGATATAGGTAACGTATTTATGTAAATTTCAACAAATGGATGTGCATATGCGTGATGTAAATATTTACTCAATGTCATCGTTATCGTTTACTAGAGTGTAAAAAAGATTCGTCGAACGTATAGTCGTTGGTTTACTAAAAGCTGCGTAGAGGGGGAGATACTGATTGCGATATTGATAGCTTTTAGACTTTAGTGTATTTTGATACAAACGTCGTTAGCTTAGTCATTAACGTATTCGCGTATTGAGTAGATATTGTGAGAAGAAATGGTGCAGTCAGAATGCGCGGTGTATTTTGTAAAAACCAAAGAAATGATTTGTATTGATAAAGGTTTAGCGGTTCGATTTAGTCGTTGGTGTATGTGTTTTATTCCATGGCGAGTTATTTTGTACGAAGTATTTAATTCTTAGGTATTTCAGGTACCGAAGATGTAAACGAGAGGAAAAAAATTACCTCGAATGGATCTAACGAAGCTAAAGGTAAAATTCACATCGATGAAATTATCAAAATGCTATTTCAATAATACTTTCTGTTGTGCAGAATCGCTTATTGATAATTCGCCGATAAATAACAGAAAAATATTAGGTGCTTGCGAGATGTGTTCTAATTACGAAGCGCAGTTGTTAAACGCTCAACAAAAAATACATGATTTGGAGAAACACATAGTTTCGTTGGAAAGATACAAACAAGAGCTCAGTAAAGAAACAGCATTCCGTAAAGATATGGAGGAAAAATGGAACGAGAAAAAGGAAGAATACAAAGAACAGGTATTCAAACGTACAAATTCTCTTACTACAATTTGTTCACAATTAAACGATGAATTTGCGTAGGTATCAACTCTGCAAACAAAAATCGCCAAAAGTGAAGAACTACTGAAGGAATTACGAACCTCGTTCTCTAGTACTTACGACGATGTTACTCAACAACTGAAAAAATTATGCGCCGATAGGGAAAATGTGCAAAGAGAATTAAATAGGTACACGTTGTTTATCTTCGCTAAATCAAGTACTAATAACTCGTTCGTCGTTTAAAGTGATAATGAGGCTTAATTTTGGGTTATTTTCACAGATTGCAAAGAGAAAATGACAATTTAATTGGAAAATACAACAAACATTCCCGCGAATTACAAAACGAAGATATTAATCTTCCCGATAATGTCGAAGTAATTTTACTAATGTTTGAAAAAAATAACTATCTTCGAGGCTAATCAAATAATATCGTAGGATTTACACGAATGCATTTTACGCATGCAAGAAGAACTAATAGCTGCCAAAATAGCTCAGGAAACAGCCGATGAAAATGTTGCTACTCTCAAAGAAGAGGTTGCTATATTAAGAGATCAGTCTCAAATCGACGAACAGAATAGAAGAGAAATGGAAAATAAATTAACCGAAAATATGAATAAATTAAGGTAAAAATTCGATAAAATCAACAATAATTGAATAATCGCCATGGAATGAAATTAACTCCTTCTGATATCAATAGAAACGACGTTCAAATGATTAGTCAGGATAGAAATCACCATAAAGAAGCATACCAAGGCGTGGATCGTGATAATGCAACACTAAGAACAGAAATAAAGCATTTATTAACCAAAATGGATAGACTAACTATTTCTAAGGTATGGTTCTTCTGATTTCCAAAATCCTCTAAAAATTCAAATTGTTAATATTTTATCGTAAAATTCAGAAAAATCTAGAAGATACAGTAAGCGAATTAAAATCACGAGTGTCTTCGTTACAAAATGAATTAGATAATAGTGAAAAAGTACAAAAAGATTTCGTCCTGTTATCGCAATCGCTGCAACAAGAATTGGAAAAAATTCGGGAAGCTGAAAATGAGGTATCAATGGAGCATTAAAAATAAATAAATAAATATTTATTAATTGTTGTATTATTTATAGGTTCGTTGGGAACACGAAGAAGATGTTTTAGAATGTAGACGTTGTAAAAGTAATTTCTCAGTTACCAGGAAAAAAGTACGTAATCTTGTTTTAATCATAAATTCCGGAATTATTTATTCATGATTATTCGTTCGCAGTTACATTGTAGACATTGTGGTCGAATATTTTGTTCTTCGTGTTTATCTCATGCTGTGAATAGTGGACCAAATCATAGGCCTTCCAAAGTTTGCGATGTTTGTCATACTTTATTGGTTCGAGATTCCGCGCCTTATTTTAGTACTGCGCCTCCGCAATGTGATTGGTAACGTAAAATTTGGTTAGTTTGATATGATGTGGAAGTTGTCTCAATGACGATTCGATTGTTTCAGATTTTCTGTGATAAAGAATTAAGTTGTTTTCAAGAATCGTGTGATATTTGTAGAAGTGTATACTTATTGTTGATAGTAACCTAAGATATTTTTTAAGTTCGGTGTTCATTTTTAGTGTTTCGTCTCATACATCGCTTACATATTTTTCGCTTATAAACATACCTACTTTGTTTTGTCCTATTTATCAATAAAGGTTTGTTCGAGTCATAGAAATTCGGTGATTATACGTAGGTGATGAATGAAGCAAATACGAAATAATAATTGGTAAAAATTATTAAATGATTTATTTAAAAAATACTTTAAAATTCCGACATTTACACAAACAAATTACAAACGTAAAAATTAATTTATTAAAAAAGGAGAAAAAAAACTTACAAATATTCAGTTCTTTACACACTCATACCCCTTATGCCCAATCACTTCATGATTTAGTAGCGGAACTGGATTTCTTTTTAGTAATATAATACAACTCTAGAGGCTTATTATTACGCCAATAATTATCAATAACGTTTCTTAACGTTTCGTTATCACTGAGACTAACGAAATGACCAGGATTCGGTGCGACTTGAACATTGAAAGAGATTTCACGATGATGGTCAATGGTGGCTCTAGTTTCTAAATACTTGCTAAGATGGCTCACTGAAAAAAAAAAGATGAAATAAATACAACGCGGAAAAGAAATTCCAAATATAAATGACACGTACTCGTTGCATTAGCGGTAGTTTTTAAATATCGAACTGAGCCCTCTTTCAAAGACAGAGATCTAATTAATTCGCGATTATGTTCGTCGGGATGAGGCTTGAATACAAGTTCAACTTCATCGGATGACGTAGGACCACACCAGCTTCCTTCGCTAACTGAACCCGACTCCGTCACGCTTTCGGCGGAATCCGAACTCACTTCGTTCTTCAAGGAGCTCGAGTTAACGCCGGATGTACCTGGTACACTTTCGGCGTCATCTTGATCGAAAGAATTCTTCTGCGATGTGGTCACCGAGGTACTAGAAGGCGCTTGATTGGATTCGGATACAGTTGAATCGACTACGCCGGAGGTTTCGTTTTCGTTTTGCGTCTTCTTGTTAATTCGTTGGAGACGGTTTTGATTTTGGATTTTAATACCTTCGTTGATGGAAAGTACAAGTGCAGCTTGGCTATGACTTTTGTTTAGTTTTTCCAGTACTTTGGTCTGATGGGCTTCGTATTCGTCGCGGCTGGGGTAAATTTTCGAGATGAGTAAATCGAAATTCGGATCGGGACGAAGAGACCGTTTGGAGACTAATTTCTTGCGGCAAGTAGGACATTCTTTGTTACCGGATCGTAAAGCGGTGATTATACAGTCGTGGCAAAATCGATGTAGGCATTCTTTCGTAGTCATCGTTCTTTTCAACATGTCTAGGCATATCGGACACATTAGCTCGTTGTGTAGGCTTCTCGGTGAAACTGCTATTTCTGTGTCGTCGGTTATCGCCTTTTGCGGCGATCTATGTAATTCGTATAATGATAGCTCCCAAGTTTTATTTACACCTAACTGATCAGCAGATGAATTCGAAGTCATGATGTATTGATTTGATTCAGTAAAATCGGGAGATACGACTACAATGAAACTTTATGATCTAAGAAGCACTGGATTCCTAAAATGCTCGAAATATCTATCTATGAAATCGTAAACCGCATGAAGCAAAAACGACGATGTAATGATATTTACCATCAAACATATAACATTTTTGAAACACAACTCTAAGGTATGGAAAAGTGAAAATTACGAAAAAAGATCGCGGATAGTTTGAGACGCGATCTGTCGATAACTTTTTAAATCTATTTAAAATTGTGAAATAATTAAAAATTATATGAAATTAATTTTAATTACTTAAAAATAATTTCATTTCGTTGATGAAAATGAAAATAAAACAGAACCAGAAAAAAAAAATTTGGGCCTGAAGTGTACAACAAAACACACGGCATTTATTTGATGTTTCCAAAGTCGGTTACTTGGAGCGCTACCGTAAAGTTCTAATTTGGGGAGCTAGGGGTGAAATAAAAAATAAATGTACGCGTCTTATGGAAGGAAAATGAGTTTTTCTGATTTTTAACGAAAATGAAGATATATGTAAAATTTCGTGCAAACTTGAATCAAAGCTATTAAAATTCCGCGTGTGTGATTGAAAATGCTCGTTCTGAACATCACGTTTCAACTTTTTTTTGAGTTGAAAAATCGTAACAATAGATCGCGGAAAAATTTAAAATAAAGCAAAGACGATAACGAAGATTACTATTATATATTTTTTCAATTAGAAAGTAATAAAACGTTTATAAACAAAATTATATATTAGATACACATTTACAAAAAAATTCATAAAACACTTATGCAAATTATTCTTCGGCAGGTTTTTTCCTCAATATAACAAAACCTTCCATAACTGGTGTTAAAGGAATATAATCATCAGTAGCTAATTCGGCACGTTCGCCGACAGCCAACAAGACCGGAGTTGTATGTGTATGAACTCCGGCGATGGTTTTAGGCGTTCCAGCTTTACCGATTACATCAACAGCCTAAAGACAATAACACAATTACTGAATATCGTAACCCGCGACGAAAATATCTAATTAAATTTGAAATTGACAATTTATACCTGCCCGACGCGAACAGTAACCGGCAACGGTTCCAAATCTTCGTCTAATGTAACTAACCATCTGGGATACATAGCAGTAGCCAAGGTATACAATAAGTAATGCGATTTGCTGAGAATAACTGAAAAATGATCAAATGTATTAAGAAAGTTATACACATCAAGAAATACCGACAATGAAACACTTACTATTTTTCGTATCGAAGAAACAGAACAACGTAACGAGCAAACCGGATATTGCAATTGGGTTTAGGATTTGTCTATCGGTATGGAATGGTGATAAAGTCATCGTTCCTTTACCCATATGCGTTAATCCTTGAGCGATTCTGACCATGAATAAATGTACCGAATTTTTCGCGTGATATTGAGCAAGTTGACGTAACATTGTTGCCAATCTAAACATAAATACTACAGGTAATTCATTTCCTTAATTTCGAAGTTGGATTTGGTTACCTGGCATTATTAGTACCAGCTCCGACTAAACCCATGGAAAATATCGCATTAATGGCTACTTCTTCGTCTAAATCGTGCGAATATTTATTCAACACATCGATAACGTTCAACTGAGGATTCGAAATTGATAACAACGCAATCGCCAAAGGCACAGCTCTTCGTACTGGATTTTCAGCGTAACGACCCTATCGACGGAGTTATACATTATGAAAGGCGCCTATTACGGGTAAAAGTTGAAAATGCTTACCAGTTGACCGAAAATTCTCGTGCACATGTCAGTACCAGTTTCTTCACCGATGGCGATTACGGCGACCGCTAATGCCGCGATGGCTTGCTTTGATACGAGATCTTTTTTACTGCTGCTGTCTCGTTTGTCGTCTTTCTTATCGGATTCTTTTTCTTTCTTTTCGTCTTTTTTTTCTTCTTTCTGTTACATTAAAGAAAAACATTGAGGTGTTGACTAGACAACAGGGCGAGAGAACACTTACAACGTAGCTTTGAGATTCGCTACAAGTATGGAGTAATTCTTGAATAACGAGTACATCTCCTGATCCGGCATAAGCGCACATTTCCAATGTAATCTTCGCAAAAGATTTGAAAGATTCGGGTAGAACTTCTAATGCTGCGGAGGTTGCATCGGTCGCGTCCTTCTTGCCTAGTTTCCATTTTCGAATAAAATTAATAAAGAATTCGCGAACTGTTTCGGAATTATTTTACTTACCAAGATAACACAAGCCTAACGCTAACGGCAAAAATTTCGAAAACGTTCCTTCATTTAATTCAGAAGGCGATAAATCCAAAAGAGTCTGAAGAATTGACGAAACAACTTCGTGGTTTCCAGAACCGACGTTTATCATGCCGCATGCGATGGCCGCCAAAGCGACAACTTCGGATGTTGATTTTTTATCGGACATTACCGGAAGCAATAACGATGTTACGTCCGCGTGCTGAGTACCAGCATACGCCAAACCCAAACCTGACCATCGAAATTATTGATTTATTCGAAAAAAAAAACTTATTTTATGACAAATGTACCTAAAACTGATCCAATTCGCAGAGTTATACTGTCTTTTAATACATAATCGGATAACAAGGCGAAGGCAGGTTCGCAATCATTGCGTACTCCAATGTTGACGATACCCAACGCCAAAAGAGCTCCAGCCTACAGAAATAAATAAATAGAATCCATATTTTGATAAATTTCTACTCAATAGGTGATTTAGTACCTTAATATAATCTTCGGTTGTGTATAAATATTTATCAATAGGTGTCAAACCGCCATCAACGTCCCACAAATGAATTAATCCTAATGAAGCTGTAGCACTCAACATGCCTAAAAAAAAGACGTCAAATCCTCAATAAAAATAACTCAGTATACATCTTCAGCAATGTAAATCCATACCATGTTGTTTATTCTTATACATCCACTTATTACCGTCTTCGACGGTGACCAATTTATCGCGCGAAAAACCCGCATTGACGAACGCATTTACAAAAGTAGAAGCTAAATTATGTTTAGCAGAATCTACAGGAACATCTAAATTAAACGATGGTCTCAACACTAATCCTTCCAGCCAAGTTTTGTAAACTTCATCTGGAGTTTTTGGTTCAAGAATATCCAACTAAAAACAAACGATAATTATACTTCGAAAAATAAACGATTAATTCCAGAAAAAAAACATACTTCACGAGCTAAGCTGTGGAAATGATCATTGATGTGAGAATTGGACATAATTTGAACTAAATCTTGTTTATCTGCTAAGTCATCGCTAAGTTCTAAGCTAATATGTTGGCGACCGGCCATAAAAGCGAGTTGTTTCCTAATGGTTCTGTAATTTTCAAAAATAAATTGATAACACGTACCATATTCGCTCGATTAATTGAAATTATGCTTACGGATCAGGACATTGGTTAAATATTTCGATCATTTTTTCTGTATCGTTTAATAACATAGCTAACGCCAACGCTCGAGGGTGTTCTTTAAAATGAAGATAATGTTTCATAACACCGGCTAAAATAGCTCCCCTTTCGGGTTCTTCGACGTACATAGCGCAGCTGAAAATAATATAAATGATGAATTCACCTATGAAGAATTATTAAATTAACACATTACACTTACTTGACTAGATACAGGCATACTCTCAAATAATTCGATTGATCCATATGTAACAAATCCAATTGATCGATTTCCATTAGTAAATCGCAAGCCTGAATTTCTGCATTGTGACGCATATCGAAATCGACTATACTTTCGATTAATTCAAGAAGTTGTTCTTTATTGGCTTCGGTATTATTCCATTCTTCGGCTATTTCGCCTTCAAGTTGCCTAATAAAATAAACTATTAGTATGTTTTTAAAGATGATAAAAAAATGAGATTTACCTAACGTATTCGTGTCCCCAATCCCCGACATCTTTTTGTTTACTGAGCAAGCAGTATTTCAAACAATCCAAATCGCCAGTTTGAGCTTGGCCCATAGCGAGAACGGATACTATACTACAACATAAACTTCTCGCTTTGCCGTCCATCTTATTACATGCTTCTTTTAAACTGTTGTAATGATCGTGAAGAAATTTCAAAGGCATTGGTACACTGGTCATTGACGTGGTTGAGCTACGAATCAAGTCTCGGAGACTTTCCAATGCTGGTACATAGAGTTCGGTTTCACTGCCCTGGAAATAAACCGAATAATCAGTGAAGGTATGTCGATGGTAGTCGAGAAAATGTTTATAGACCACGTACCAAAACTTTTTCCACTAGCATATTAAGTTCTTCTTGGAGTCTTTTTTCTTCCTCCGACTGTAAAAAAACACATTCAACATGATTGTCCGTCATAGGTTATGAATGAAAAAAATTGTCAATTAAACGTTACAACAATCGAGGAAACGTCTCAAGTGTTGAAGAAATTATTCAGTAATAAAGTGTCAATTTTGAAAATATAATAAATACATTTCGAGAAAAAAAAAACGAAACACATTCATGTTTATAGTACCTGATTATTGGGTTCAGCGGTCTTTACAGCCGGCTCCGTTTCAGTAGCTACGGTCATTTTGATTAATAAAACAATATAATTCGATAATAAAATAACTAAATTTAGAATAAACGAACGCTTTACAAATAAATGCTTAAATAATTAGAGGAAATCCCGAATAGATGATGACTTTAAATTTTTTCTTTGTAGGATTCTTCCATGACCAACAAATTTTGAATGTTTCTTTTTTCATGGTTGCCTACAAGAAGCACAAAAATTTGTAATACGGAAAAAAATGACGGGAAATTGATATTGTTATTTTTTAATTAATTGTGGACAAATTACAATTAAAATATTCAAAATATTTTATGCAATAAATATTAAAAGAAAATAAATACAATTATTTTACTCTGAGGGAGATTACACGAATTTATTTTTGTCGGTGAACGAAACAACGAAAGTTTACAAGAGTTTACATAACTCGACAACACTGTTATATGGCTTTCAGACATGTCAAACAGGTTAAACAGAAACCTGGTTTCGCGTGAAATGCTGGGGTCCGCTTCCTCTTTACCGTACTAAGGCGCGTGACGTCACTGGAGGACAGCAACTCCACGTTTTAAATGGAGAAGAATGGAGCGTATTTACAAATTTTTTTTTTGTACAAAAACAAAGGGTTGTAGGAAATTTTTTGTAAGGACTAATATTTTAGAGCATAAGACATTCCATAAGATCAAATCAAAAAATAATTTTTTCTTTCAAAATTCAAAATTTGATTTAATTTATAAGATCCAAATTCGAATTTTACATGAAGGAATATTAATGTTAAGGTATTTTTCATTGGTTTTGAAATGATTTGAGAGAAAAACTTTTGATACGAAGGTTGTTGAAATTTTTACGACGAACTTTTTTTATAATGAACATTTTTTTTTATATTTTCAATTTTTGTCATAGTTTTATCATATTGTCAATATCGCAAACAAAATTTTGCTATCGGGGTGTTTTTGTGAAGCCCAAGATGGTTTAAGAGAAAAACTTGATTAACATTTTTATAATAAACATTAGGACACCTGCGACAGTTCCCTTGTTAGTACTTCCATTCGTGTTAATCAAGTAGCGAATTTCAATAAGTCAAAAAGAATTGCAGAAATAAAGTAATGAAAGAACGAAAAGGATTGTTCATCATGATTTGGTACGAAATTCCTTGAAGAACGTGAAAAAGCAAGTTGTTTTTCTGAAATTAATTTATATAAAATGAATGAACCAAGTTTTGCTGGATTAGAAAAATATTTTTGTTTTTGAAATGAAATCAACACTGAATTCATATACGAATAATAACTTTTAATTAAACTTTAGTAGATTTCCTAGAGACTACACACTTGTATATTATAAATAAAATGAGTGAAAAAAGAATTATGGAAATTGCATGAATTAAGCATAGGACTAAATTATGATAAAAGTTGCATATAAAAATAAATCCATTAGATGCGTAATTGCGTACATGGAACGTCGCTTCGCACCGAATAAAATAAAAATTATTTTTCTTCTGATACAGATGAACTTCGTTCTTCATCACCTTTAGAAGATATATTTGATAAATCTGGAACATCTTCGGTAATATTTTTCAGTTCTGGCTGTTCATATTCGGGTGTACTAGGCTGAAGATCTGGTTCAGCGCTCTCACTCGAATTAGAATTATTTTTTCTGCCAAATAATTCATTGAAAATTTTCATAACCGGTTTCAAAATACTTTTGTATTTGGTTGATTTATATTTGTGATCGATAATTGGGAAATTATCAAGGTCTATTTCATCAGTCTCCGTTTGATCATCCTTTAATCCTAATTTCATAATGGTTTGCGAGTTTTTGGGACAACAGTAGATATATTTCGATTCATTTCCTTCTTCCGGCATATCTTCGTATAAGATTTCTTTCCAACTCCAGTTTATGCATTGGTTTTTGCAAATTTTATCCTCTTCTTTGACATAAGGATTATTATGAATTATCACAATAATAGCCTTACTTGCGAAGGAAAAGTTCTTCTCTCCTCGATCATCTTCTTCACCAATTACCAAGTTGTACTCGACGATTTTGTAAATTATATTCGGAACTGGAGTTTCTTTTCCGTTTAAATTGATGTTTTTCGTTTTCCAAATATAACCAGCGGTTTTGTATGGTAAAGCGAGTACGCCATGCACACCGGAAAGTATAGTGAGATTTTTCTTCACTACCTATTAATTTTAATTTCATCAGAAGTATTCGAATTAATTAACCTTAGATCAAATGCCAAATTTACTTTGGAAATAGCTTCTAAAAATATATCCAATTTATGTAATAATTTCTGCGTTGTGCTTTTCCAGATCGGAACTGTGACTAAATTAGAACACGAAAGTGAATTTGCTTTATGGAAGTAAAATTGGTTTTCTGGTATCAGCTGCCATTTTGTTAAACATTTATTTTCAAATTCACATTTGGCTTCTTTGTATTCGTCTTCTGAGTCTTGAGTTGGTAATTTTATGCCTTCGAATATTTTTTTTTGATTTTCCTGTCATCATGTTGGAGAAATGGGTAAATATCGAAAAATGATACAAAACATTACGTCGTGATGAATAATTTTCCTTACTTCTTCGTACAATTTATCTATTTCGACGTCATTGTAGAACTCTTTTGCTAAATCATAATCATCACATTTTTTCTTTTCGTGAGGAATGCGTGAAGATTGATATTTAATTTGAGCTAAACGTTTCAGTTTGAAGTCATATACTACACGGAATGATACAATCGCTATGAATCCCTGCAAATTATGTTAAAAATCGATTAATTGGTTGATCAAAAATGATGTGTAGTCGTCAGTTGAACAGATGAACTAGGTACCAATTCTGCTTTATCATCTAGGAATAATTTCGGTTTGCTTAAAATACGAGACAAAGCGTAAGTATGCAACAGATTATACCAGGAATTGGCTTTATCGACCTAAAACAAGTATAAAGTAATTGAATTGTGAATGTCTGATGCTAGTTACACGTATCAGAGTTTTGTTACCGAATCGTATTCTCCATGATTCATCTCGTCGAGTTTTGTTGATTTGTTTTTCAAGTAATATAACTACAAGATAAAAGTATATTTGCATTAGGTAGGTACCTATCTTTTATTTATGTACTTGTACTTTGTAAGTATATTGTTTACCTATTTACTATGTAAAACCCAGTTACCTACCTCATAACCAAAATGAAATTCTCCGGTATTCTTATGGTAAAGTGCGGACATCGCGTAAGGGCTTTCACAAATTTCGAAATCCTTTTCAGCAAAATTTTGCAAATCATCAAAGAGTTCTCTTACAAATAAACTTTTTTTACCGTGCGAACGATTCAAGTTAAATTTTTTTTCATCGTCATAATATGGTGGACAGGCAATCGCTGTTGGAAATCCTACATGCTCCAAACTTTTCATTTTTGGTATGTAACATATGCCATGGCTCATTGTATTTATGGTGAATGCTGAAAAATTATAAAAAAGATTCAAGTTGCAGATTGTCATACAACATTCTTCTTTGAACGCATTTCCTAAGCTTCGTTGATAGAACTATGAGACTTAATCATAAATATCCCTATAGTTTCTACTCAGAACCATACTCACCTTCATGAAGTGATAACACGGAGATCACTGAAGATAACAATGCTGTTAATTCAATTAAAAGAAGTTGATAACTACAATAACGCATCTTGTCCAATAGGTATGATCTTCAATCTCCTTAAAAGCAGGTTCTCACAACTCAACAGTAATAAAGAAAATCAAATCAGAAAATGAAGAAACCTTCAATGTAAAAACTACGTTTTTTCGATTGAATTGAGCTTAGACAAACATTAAAGTTACACAGTATTTAGGTAGCTGAGTACATAGTTTGCTGTAGGATGTACGGTATGTAGTCTTTGTGTGTTAAGCTTGTATTGCCTATAGCAACTTGTCTTCTGAATCATCAAAAACAAGTCAATGCAAATGTTCTGCAAAATCATGCAGAATATTTTACGTTGAAATTTTTGTTTACCTACATGCTGTGGAACAAATGCTGAAGGTCGAGTACACAAATTCAATGCAGTGATTCCAAAAATGAGATAGCTCGATATTGAAGAATTGCCAAACAATTGACAAGTTTCTCACCATTATAAACAAAGGTGAGTCCTGAAATTGAATTTTCCTGGCGAAAAAAACACGAGTAAGCTTAACTTGTATATTTGCGCCGTAATTGGCAGATGAATGATTTTTCATGTTTTGTCTGTAAATCGAGATGTAATAAGTTTACGAAAAAAATGGTACTGTTTAAAAATGTACGTATTCAAGATGGGTATAATGGATTGCATAACCAATTTTTGTAGGAAAAAGCGTTAAAATCCCTGTAACTGCACGGGAAAATTAAAGTTATGGAATATCGTTCTATCGGAGAAACAAGTATATGTTTTAAGATATTACATCAAAAAAATTGTCTCATTTGATCAGCAACTGAAGTTGCAGGATCTTGGAAACCTCAAAATAAGGTTCTGTAACTTCAATTTTTTTATAAAATTGAGCAATGTTTTGATATAATATTCTTAAACATACACTCGTTTGTTATACAGAGCGATATTTCATAATTTCAATTTTCCCGAGTAGTTACAGGGATTTTAGTGCTTTTTTCTATAAAAATTGGTTATGCAATCCACTACGCCCGTAGTCGGTAGTCCCGTCTTAAGATGTGAGTAGTTTGGTTTATGCTTTATTCAAGTTCGGTAGGTAATAATCACAACAAGTATCAAGCAATAAAGCTTAATTAATATTTAGGTACTAACTGATCTCCCGTCCAAAAATAAGTCAGTTACATTACACCATTTTTTCTTTTGAAGTATTTTTCACGTCTTCTTTTCCTTCATATTCCAGTAATAAAGACTTTTCATCCGGTTCATCTCCCTTATTTTGAGGTTCCTTTTTCTCGAAAGCTTCTATGTCAAGATTGCCGATTACTTCAACTGGCAAGTCGATTTTCAATTTCTTATTATCATCGGATTCATAATTAACGCTTTCAGATAATTTTTCATATATTTCATCAACTTTTTGTTTCACATCTTCGTATGAAATTTTCAAAGCTTTATAATCATGAGTGGGGAAAGACTTCAAGTTGAAATCTTTCACAGAAGAATCTTCATTTAAATATGTTAATCCTAATTTCTTAATCGTTTCTCCGTTCTTCGGGCAACAATAAACGTATCTCGACTTAGAACCACTAGGAGATTGCTTGAATTGTATTACTTCCAATCCCCATTCTTCACATTTATCTTCGTCACAAACTTTTTCTTGTTCTAGGAAATACGGATCGTTATGTACTACAACAATACCAGCTACCGAAGCTCTATCACAATATATCTGATCCGTTACACCATCATGTAACCAACATATCTTTGTCTCGTATTTAATGAGCTTGTAGATGATATTTGGAACCAACATGTCGTTTCCGTTTAAATAAATCTTCTTACGAGTCAATAATCTACCACCTGTTGGCAAATAAAGTGCACCTTGGACACCGGATTGAATTGTCAAATTTTCAAACGCCACCTAAAATAATTTTTTAATCACAATAAAGCTTATACCATGTAGAAATAAAACTTAGCAATTTTCATACTCTAGATATAGCGAATAAATATCTATCCAATTTTTGCAATGGTTCTCTAGCTATGCTTTTCCAAATCGGTACTGTTGCTAGATTCGAACACGAAACTGATTTATTGGTTCTGAGCGGAAACTGACGAAACTGTTCAGCCGGTATTAATTGCCATTTCGTAAAACATTTGTATTTAAAATTACAAGCAGCATGTTTGAACACGTCGTCGGCATCTGATGTCGGTATATTCACGTCTTTTAATATTTTTCGTTGATTTTCCTACAAATAAGAAGTCAAAGTGATATTTTTTCTCAATAAATTGATACCTACTTGATTAATTAATACAAACCTCGAAATATAATTTATCAATGTCCAAATCTTTGTAAAAATCTTCACCTAAATTGTAATGGTGGCATTGTTGCATTTCTCGAATTGCTTTAGAAATTGTGTATATAATTTGGATTAAAAGTTTTTGCCAGAAGTTGTACTTCACTCGGAATGTGTTAATCCAAATAAGGTCCTGGAGTGAAGTAATTTTTTCATTTGAAAGATTCAGTAAATTTTAAAGAAAGTAAGTATTTATTAGGAAGATGGAAGGTAGTACACGTACCAATTCCGTGTTTTCATTCAAGAAGAGCTGCGGTGCTTTGGGAATGTACAAAAAAGACAGTAAATATTGCATCATGGAATGCGAATCTGATACCTTATTGGAAATATAAAAATGACACGCTTTTAATAGAATAATTTCTTGCGTATATACTAAGTATATTTTTTAATAATGATTAATATTTATTTTAATTTACTCTGGCTAATTCTCCATAATTTGTTGTTATAAAATCAATATCGTTTTCAGATTTTTTGAAATAAATCTGTAATAAGAATTTAAAAATTAACTAAGTACCTAATAGTTTTTTAAATCAAGAAGCTAGACAAATAAATAAGCGAGTAGAAATGATGACTCGATTTTTGTGAATAAAAAAATCTTTTTTGCTTACTTCATAACCAAACATGAACTCGTATGTTATTTTATTATATACTACTGATATTTGGTATGAATCGTCACATATTTCGTCTTCAATCTCCGAAAAAAGCTGCCTTTCTGCATAGGTTTTTTGGACGAACAAGCTTTTTTCGCCCAGAGAATAATTTTCATTGAAGTTCCATTCTTCATCATTATGTGCTGGACATGCGGTCGCCACCGAAGCATCTATTTGCTGAACTTCAGCACGTTTTGCTCCTGCCATGTAGAATATAGCGTGCGGTATTTCGTTACTGAATGTTAATGCTACAAGATGTGAACACAATTTACGTTATTAATTATCTTATCAATAAAATCATTATACGGTATTCTAATCATGCTTATCGATACATGAAATACGGGTAGATAACATATTATTCATAATTTCAGGAAACTACTTCTTCAAAAGATGCATACCTTCATATTTATCCGACTTGACTGGGATTGTGGAAAATAACAAAACTACTAGAAATTCTATGAAAAAAAAGCTATTCATTTTGACTCGTTGAATAATTTAATCAGCAAAATTCAATTTAAAATGAAATTACGAGTGTAATAGGTATTGAAATCGAAACTATTTTTTACATGTAGTTGCTCTGATGTAAAACAAACACAGGTGCTAAAGCGCCTCGTTCTCACGTCTTAGGAACGATTCCTGCTTGTGCTGATACATAGTTTTAGGTGTGGAATATTATGAGGAATATACAAATCACATAGAAAACTCAAAAGCTTCCTAGTTCCTAACAATATAAATCATATGTGGAAATGAAGACATGCATGGTGCATGATAAAGAGTAAATTAGGTAAACGAAGGTTTTCAATCATTCATCTACAAAACGTATTCATTGCTTAAATAAGATTAATGTGAGAAATGGAGATTCGGAAGTATTCAAAACGTAGATAAAGAAAAAACAAAAACATCTAAATTTATCTATTGCTGTCGATTAGATGAAAAATTAGCCAAGACGTTAAATGTGCGAGTTTCTGAATATGCCGCTGAAGAATTAGATTTGTTGTGGTTCCCGCATTATGACAAAACAACCAAAACAATCGAATACAAGATGTTGAAAATGTAGATTGAAGAAAATGCAAAATTATCTGAAAATAAACGATGAGAATTACCTGAACTATGCTCAATTCGCGAATGCTTTCATTTTTAATCGGTACATTTTGTATTATTCATTTTTAATAAAGTTAGGTACTTTTATGATTTAAAACCCATTTGTGTAGGTAATTATGTAATTATTCCGGTACTTAGGTACTATAGATAATATAAGTAATAAGGCTTAATTATTTTTAAAAAGTTGCGTGTTAATTGGACTACTGTCTATATTCATATTATCAGAAAAATTTGTAATCTGACGATCTTTGCCTCATATGATTAAAAAAATTTCTTATTTATTTTAGAACCTTCGCTCATGCAATTATTTTTTCGTCACAAAATCAACGCATAGATTGATTATATGTATTTCCAATGACAACGTGAAAAATTCAAATTTCGTAGCCTACGAGTAGGACGAAGAAAATTTCCGAACTTCGTAGGTACCTATTAGATGAAGGTGATATCTACCCACATTTCTATCGTTCGTGCGAATATGATTATTGACGACAATCATTATGTAAACTTTGATGATCACAAGATACAAACATGCAAATGGTTTTTCACTTGTGTTTATTTCAGATATTTTGCAAAACAGCGCAGCTCACGATACACCAGAATTTATTATTCAAAGAGAAACTCGTAAAAGCAAAAGCATTACGAGTACTTCTTGCTTACAGTGATAAATTTAATGTAAAATTGTACTCATAAAATGGCTCGTATTTGTATTCTAAATTTAATAATACTTTTTCAATTACTTTCCATTTATACATATTCAGGATTAGGAAAAGAAATAGGTTTGTACAATAAATTAAAGAATTTTCTTATTCAGGTACGACATATAACAGAGATCCTAAGAAAAAAAAACAATTCCGTTTATTTACAGCTTTAATTTTCAATCCTCTTACTTGGAAGATATTTGATTGGGAAGATATGCCAAATTCTACAGATAACACTTTTGCTGTCGCATGTCCCGCAGAGTCAAACTCCGAACTGCAGTATAACAAAAATACATTTTATAAACAAATGTTACGAATAAATACGATATTTTGGAAGCCGGAATCGAAACGAGAAATGCCATATGAATACTGTGAAAATCTTTTTCAGCTATCCGTCATTTTTCGTAGTTTATCAGATGATTTTTGGTTCGAGATAGGTTACGAGGTACCAAAAAAATAACAACTCTTTCCGTATCCATGCTAATTTAATCATTCTTATGTAGGTTTACTTCGTAAAATCATTATTTTCCAACAAACTGAAACAATCAAATTATAAGGAATTTCGCTCGGTATCGTGATGTTTAATCTAAATTCTGAAACTTCGATCAACTGTAATCCTAATGATTACCTAAGTACCTAACTGCCTACTTTCTGTATGTTTACAGTACTTGGAAAATTACAGTCAAGGTTCCAAAAAATCACGGAAAACTAAAAAATCTCCACCACCATTAGTAAGATACGAAAAAACCAAAGATGGAAAGCAAGAATTAGTCAAAAGAAATCTGGTGAGGAAAATAATGAAAACTTATTTTAAATTTCATAACATACTTCTTCATAAACGGCGCACATCACGTGAAAATATGTTACAAGGGTTTCATATGGTTGTACAAATTTAAATTCCGCTACCTCGTTTCTAAATGGAGTCCAAGAAGTATTACTTATTCAATAAAGAAAAGTACCCGTCGTAGATGGGTAGAATGTAACGATTACAACATTGGAAAAGATTTTTACAAATCTGACAACTTTGATGACTTTTATTCCAAAGTACGAGCTAATTTCTTGAATTATAATTACTACCTATACATCAATCTCAAATCACGATAATTTTAACGTTTTTACAGGAAAATCAAAAAAACGCTTTTAGCGCAGTAAACTTGTCAGATTTACTATCAGAATCAGTTTGCGAATCGGAGCACAACTGTTTAAAAAAATGGCCGCTTATACCACCTTATAAGTTCTTATCGGGGAATCCCACGCAAGTTTCTTGCTCTAATCTTGTTACGATTCCTATTTGGAGAAGTCAAACAGAAAAAATTTTAGATTACTTGGAAAAATTTTTATATGTGATGGCTCAGGTATGAAATTTTAACATCTTTGAAATATAATTTTTAACTTATTATTTAAATATGTACCGTATACGCATGTTTATATTTTTCTTTCGTTTTTCTAAATTTCGACACTGTTACAGGTAGTAGATGGACGATTGGCAATAATCTCAGGTGCTTACGATTTTATAACAGCATGGAGTGATAACGGTGAAAATGACAGAATTTTAAGTTTACACCCGACAGAAGAAAAAATCCCTATACCTAGGTATATATATAAAATTGTTGAATACGAATTACCCGATTGCAATGCCGAAGTAGAATTATGCTGGTTTGATGTTGTTATTGTGATTCATAATTATCCTAAATTCATGGAGGAAGATCTTCTTTGCCGGCAAGATAAATGCGAAAAATGGGGTTTTGGAAGCATCCAGTATGAAGACGAAGCTAAAACAAAGAAGTCGTTATTTATTTATTGTTGTCTGCTAGATGCAAAAATAGCTAAGATATTAAATGTATCAGTTACTAAGTATGCTACCGAAGAATTAGACTTGACATGGTTTCCTCAATACGACAAAGATTCCAAAAAAATTCAGTATAGAGTTATAAAAGACGAGATCGAAGCAAAAGTGAGACAGTGGTTTGGAAACAAAAGCTGAGAATAAAAATATATTCTATGTTCATATCTGAATGTTTGTAGTAGTTATAGTTAATAGATAATCTGATATTACATAAATGTCATTTTCACGTTATGATAATTAATTAAAATAAGTTATCTATTGTTACTCAGATTTTGCTAGTATAGAAATTCACTTATAGAATATTCGTGTTTTCATTCCTTTGTCTTTCAATATTACACACTTAGGTACATGTATAATAATGATGTCATAGGAAAAGTAGAAGTACGTATAACAGCACCGAAATACGTAATACGAGTTGATTTTTCACTGTGTACACAAAAACACCAGAAAGAAGTCGTTATAATTTTATGTTCTGCAGTGAAATTTTCTCTTTCGTGTTCCACAGGAAATGAACTTGAAATATATGTAAAACGTATAAAACATTAAACGTGTAATAGATACCTAGACGTACTTAACACGAATAAATAGTTGAAGATTTTGTATGATTTGTTTGATAAATTTGAACTTCAACATTATTGTATTTTATCCACTGTTTACTAACTGCATTGTGAGAAGTGGATAGTTGGCATGTTTTATAACGCGAAAATGTATAAATGAGCCACATTTGAAAGAATACATCACTTTCCAGAATTTTATTCTTAACTCACAATAAAATGATGCTACATAGAAACAGGATAAGCTTAAGTACCGACAAGTGAAAATCTAATAGGTAAATTATTGCTCTGGTCGAAAGTTGATCATTTTTCAGCGACAAATTTCACTTTAAATGAGTTGAAAACTACCGTATCTGAAAATGTTATTGCATTCTTGTTCCATTTCTTTTCATAATATATGTGTTGTATTTTTAGGATCTACTCATCTAGCATCGGTTTATGGAGATGTGTATGTATTTGTAACACGATGTATGAACAGATGTTAACAGGGAATGACTTGGAAAAGAAGATTGTCTGGATGAAAGATCGATCTTTTACATCAGAAATTCTCAATTCTTTATTAATTTCATGTAATTTGATTATTCGGTTGGGTTAGTAAATTTTCAATAATTCAATCATTAATAAGACTTGATAAATTACGAGATTCTAAGGTGGTTGCCACCGAAGACAACTCCGGTTCCCAAATTTGGTAGGTAAATGTGATACCCCTGATACCTAGTTACCTATGTTTTCTCCTTTCTTATGCGTATGGTTGTTGACGACACAATAATGTAAACTTCGATGATCACAATAAGATACAGTCATATAAATGGTTTTTCACTTGTGTTTATTTTATTGAAAAAAACAGCAAAGCTTACGATACACTAGGATACATTATTTAAAGAGAAATTCTCAATACTATTTAACAGTTTGCTCATTGCTATCGTTGATTCGTCATTCAACTTTCAAGTAAAATTGTATCGATAAAATGACTCTATATCATTTTCTAAAATCAAAAATATTTTTCCAATTACTTTTCATTTATACATATTCAGGACTGGGGAAAGAAATGGGTTTGTATGATGTACCTTGTCGAATGTCAATTCTCTCTTCTGAATTTTTTTCACAGAAATATCGAGTCCATTTGGTTCTAATTTGTTGATAAGTAACAAACGAATGCGTAACCTAATCTCTTGTTCACTTGTAGCTTTAATTTTCGATCCTGTCGACTTGAAGCAAATTGATTGGGAAATATGACAAATTCTATCGACGATTCCTTTGCTCTCGCATGTCCGGCTGAATCAAAAGAAGAATTGAGTTACAACAATAAAAACACATTTTATAATAACATGTCATTACTAGATACGATATTATGGGAACCAGATCAGCAACAAAAATTACCATACGAAAAATGTAAAAACCGTTTTCAGTTATCTGTCATTTTCCACCGATTATCGGATGATTCGTATTTCGAAATGGGTTATGAGGTATTTACGCAAAAGAAATACGCAATTATAATTTTTTTACATTTATGTTATTCATCACTCAAGCTGATGCAGGTTTACTTTATACAATCTTCATTTTCGAACAAATTGAGTCACTCAAATTATGAAAACTATTACAAGGTAATTCGATATTTCTTCAAAAATCCGAAGTTTTTATTTGAATAATTAGCAAATACTTACTTTTTCTCCTCAAATCTCCAGTTTTCGGAAGGTTTCAAAAAAGCATCTAATCGAAAACAACAGAAAAGAAAATTTCCAATACCGTTGGTAAGAACTGAAAAAACCGACAAAGGAAAGCAACAACAATTCGAGAGAGATCTGGTGAGGAAAATCTAAGGAAAATGAAAACTCATGCAAAGTCTCGCAACACATTTTCAAATGCGTTTCAGGGTTTCATCTGGTTATATAAATTCAGATTTCGGTACCTTTCTTCCAAATGGAACTCAAGAAGTAGTGTATATTCAATGCTGAAAAGCAATCGTTTCAAGTGGGTAGAATGTGACGATTACAATATAGAAAACGATTTTTACAAACCTTACAACTTCGACGACTTTTACTCTAAGGTACGTCTTAGTTTCTCCGATACGTTACGCTTTCTATACGATTAATTGAATTGAATTTTCTACAGAAAAACCAGAAAAGAGTTTTTCGCCAAATAAATTTATCCCTATTGCCACCAGAAGCAGCATGTAAATCGACATACAACTGTGTAAAAAAATGGTCTCTGGTACCACCATATAAATTCTTAACTTCAAATCCTACGCAAGTTTCCTGCTCTAATCTTGTTACGGTTCCTATTTGGCGAAGTTTGACGGAAAAAATTCTTGACTACATGGAAAAATTTTTATATGCGATGGCTCAGGTAAGGAATTTCACGCAAAAAATGTCAATACGTAATTTTTTACTTTAATTTATTTTTATGATTGTTGACGAGTGAGATAAGCGATAATATTAACCTAACATACCTAGTTGGTAGTTTCCTAGTTACCTCGTTAGTTAATACCTACTCAGTTTTTTTTCATCACCATAATTTCCTAATTGTTTTATTTTTGAAATAATGTATTTTCCGTTTCCCGTTCAAAACTTCGTGACTTTTTTGCAGGTGATCAGTGGCAGATTTGAAGTAGTTTCTGGTGTTTATGATGTTGTTACCGTGTTGGATAGTGATAACGAGTATTATAAAACTTTGAATTTACACTTCAAAGAAGAAAAAATTCCTATACCGAAAATTATATATAAAGTTGTTTCATATAAATTGCCCGATTGCAACAATGAGGTAGAATTTTGCTGGTTTGAAACAGTTAATGTGATTCATAATGATCCTAAATTCACGGAAAAAGATCGACTTTGCAAGGAAGATAAATGTGAGAAATGGGGTTTTGGAAGCATTCAATACATAGACGAAGCTAAAACAAAGAAATCAGAGCGAATTTATTGTTGCCGGCTAGTAGAAAGCTTAGCCGAGATGTTGAAAGTAAAATTCTCTGAAGAAAATGGTGAGGAATTGGACTTGAAATGGCTTCCCTACTACGATGAACATTCTGGAGAAATGCTGCATAAATTCGTACAAGGCGAAATTGAAGAAAAAGTGAAGCAATTGTTTGGTAATAAATAGTAAGAGTTAAGGTATTAGATATTGTATTTAACACTGTCTAAATTCTTGAATTTTTTTATTGCAATCAACATGAAAATTAATCCATCTAATTATTTTTCTTTCATACCTACGAATTCTCGATCTCTTCTTGACCAGGCGACACTACAGGGTCATTTGGTTCATCGCTTCCATTTTCTTGCTCTATTTTCTCGTAATTCTGCATTTTATTGCGACTATTCTTTATTCCATCATCTTCGATGAATTCGAAATCGTTATTTTCGTGTAATTTTTTAAACAAATCTACGACTCGTTGTTTGATGAAATTGTGCTCGATGATAATATTTTGATCACTGCTTGATATATCATATTCGGGGAAGTGGTTTAAATTCAACTCTTCAATGACGTCTATATCGTTATCTTTCAATCCCAACTTTTTATTAATTTCGTTTGTTTTCCGGCAGCAATAAACATATCTGGATTTTTTCCTTTCTCCCAACGATGTCTTGAATTGTATTTCTTCAAACCCCCAATCTTCGCATTCATCTTTTACACATAGTTTATCATTTTCCTTGAAATATGGGTCGTTATGGATCACTACTACTACAGCTAATGTTACTGAATGACATTTTTCTTCTTCTATCCGCTCATGACATACTTTCCTATTATATTTAATGATTTTATAAATTATCTGAGGAATCGGCATATCTTTTTCATTTAATTTCATCGCAATGGGGTAATTAATAATGGATGTTGGAAGCAAGAGTTCTCCATAGACACCGGAAAGTATGGTTAAATTTTCATCTGCTATCTGTGGTTAATGGGTAATTAGGTAGGAACTCAAGTTATTCTACAATTTTTCTATTTATTAAAATTTGTACCTTTGATAACGCAAATAAAAATGTATCCAATTTGAGCAAAATTTCTCTCGCTATGCTTTTCCAAATTGGTACTGTGGTCAAATTAGAACACGAAAGAGGTTTTGGTGAATGGAAATGAAATTGGTCGGCTGGTATTAGCTGCCATTTCATTAAACATTTCGCTGCCGATTCACACGCAGCTTCTCTAAATCCATCGTCGAGGTCTGATGCTGGAAGTTTCATGGCGTCGAACAATTGATTTTGATTATTCTGCGATGAATAAAATTTTAATTTATTTACATTTGCATAATCAGTTACGATAATAGAAAAGCTAACTTCGGAATACAGTTCGTCTATCTTCACACCTTCATAGACTTCGTTGGCAAGATCGTAATTATCGCATTGTTCCATTTTATGAGTAGTTTTTGAAATTCCGTATATGATTTGAGTAAGACGTCTTTTCTTCAAATCAAATTTCAATTTGAATGTTGAAATCCAAATGAAACCCTGAAATATATCAATAAGTTAATTAAACCGAAAACGACGATATGAGCAAATCGTCAATCAAATATCGCATTGGTGTGCCATATTTAGAAAAGGTTGATAGGTAAATTAAAAACATTGTTTGAAGTTTCTCAACTAATTCTGTTTCTTCATTTCGCTCCTCTAAATATAATTTTGGTGTTTGAAAAGGGAAAAAAGATTTCAAATATGCAATGATGGAATTCGCTGTTTTTATCTAAAATGAAGTAAACAAAGATTAGAGTTTACTTAGACTTATCAGAAATCGAAATCACCGTTTTATGCGAATATAAAATCTACCACCTTGTCATAATCTCCGAAATTCGATTCGTTGAAATTTTTGAATTTCAATTTAGAATAAAAAATCTGTAAAAAGTTTCAATACGAGTGAGAAATGAAGATCAATTCAAGTCTTCAAAATTAACACAACGACCTCATAACCAAATTCAAATTGCGTAGCTTTTTTGTTGTAGATAGCTGATAGTTTATAAGGATGGTTGCAAATCTTGAAATCGATGTTTCTTGGATGAACGACATGATCATGAACGTCTTTTACAAATAGACTATTTTTACCCAATGAACGATCTTGGTTGAATTTTTTTTCTTCGCTTTGAAAAGCTGGACAAGCAGTCACGAATGAGTATCCATGGTCACATTGGACATTAGAATTCACCATTCCTGCTGTATCGTAGATAACGTGGTGTAACTGGCAGAAAGTAAGAGCTGGAAAAGGACTCGATAAAGCAATACAAGTAAACTTTCGGTTAATGTTTTGGAACTTACCTTCGAATTGATTCGAAACTACAGGAGTTGTAAGAAGCGACGTGGCGATTAGAAAGAAGAATTGAAAAAATCGATCCATGATCGCGTAGAATTTGTACGACTCAAAGAATAAACTTTGTTTCGATAAATGTGAAGATCTAAAGAACATCAAAATTATTTATGTACATACGAATACCTGCGCACATACGACAAGAAGCTGTTTTTCAAGGTTTAATAGATGAAGTTTTTTTTTATCATTTATCAGAAGTTACGAAATATTGAACATTAAAAACTAACAACAACATACGACATATGCGACATATGTTTTCAGCGGTGTTGTCTTTCTTGAAAATCCGAGTAGTTTTCGTCTATTTTTTGGACAAGTTTTAATTTTGATGATGGCAAAAGTTTCAAATGAATATAAGGTAATTTTTTTACATTTTTATGCCATTATGTCAATGATTCATGAACGAAGTATTCGTCAGATTTGAACGAATTGCCCCTTCCATAACTATTGATATGCAAACTATTTCGCTTCAACTAAATTCAAATTAAATACTGCATTGTTAAACGGGCATATAATTATTGAGAAAATTGTTTTTAACAATGAGTTAACGATTTAGAAATTAATATCTATCGGCTAAATATTAGTACATATGTATATCTTCATCAACAAATTATCGCCGATGAGAAAATATGGAAGAAAATGATTTTACAATAAATTTTATGAACCACACACAACTATCAATTTGTAGATGCGCGGTTTCCTATTCTTTTTTCATGTTTTAGTATCTTTGTAATCTTTCAACATTTTATAAGCGACAAGCTCATCTCGTGAGTTCTTTTTCTTCCATATCGTCTTTGGTCACGAACTCAGTCTCTACCCCTTTTCGTGTCATTTCTTCATCGTTCAACTTGGAATTATTTTTTTTATCAAATAATTCTCCCATTTTTTGAATAACGTCATTTTCTATATCTTCTTGAAGAATTGTTCGCGCTTCGTGATCGTAACGCGGAAAAAGTTTCAAATTCAAAGCATCACTTTCACGTCCCTCGTGCAAAACTCCAAGTTTACCCGCATTTTTGTTGTTTTTCGGGCAACAATAAATATACTTCGATTGGGTTGCTTCGGATGAGAAATTTTCATATAATATTTCTTTCCATCCCCATCCCACGCATACGCTATCTTCACAAATTTTATCTTCTTTTTTGAAATATGGATCATTATGAATCACGACGATAACCGCTATTGAAGCTGAAAATCGTTCTTCTTTGCCATTTCCATTTTTTCTGCTTATCGTTAACTCGTATTCGACAATTTTAAATATTACATTAGGAACCGGAATTTCGCCGTTATCGCGTAATGTTATTTTTTTAGTATTTAATCCATTTTTCGTCGGCATTTCAAGTACACCATGAACGCCAGAAAGTACTTGTAGCATTTCATCAGTAATCTGAAAAAATTCAATATAAAACGATTGTTAAAGAATACGTATAAAATCAGATAAAATAAAGTTAATTCGAACTTTAGTCAAAGCGTATAGAAATTTGTCTAGTTTATACAACACTCCTTCTGCAATGCTTGTCCAAATTGGAACTGTTACTAGATTAGAACACGAGAGAGGTTTTGGTGACCGGAAACGGAAATGATCTGCTGGTATTAATCGCCATTTCATCAAACATTCATTTCCTGATTTGCATGCTGCTTCTTTGTACTCATCTTCTGATTCTGACGTCGGTATTTTCACGTTTTCGAATACTTTAATTTGATTTGTCTGTTCCAAAGGTATTTCAGTAATTTTATTCAGAATAAGTAGGTCTAGGTACGTAAGTAAAGAAGTGAAAATGAACGAACATCGGAGTATAACAAATCCACGTCCAATTCATGCTTTGTATAAAACTCTTCTCCTAACTTATGATCTTCGCATCTGAATCCTGTTTGAATGGCTTTAGACATCGAGTACTTTATTTGCGTTAAACTTTTTGTTCCTTTGTTAAATTTTAACGTAAATGAAAGTATCCATGTGAATTTCTGCAACCATGTTGAAATAATGTTGTTTAGCTAACATTGCATCCAAGTCGTATACAGTATGTTGCATAATTGATAACAGAGTAAAATTGGAAATTATTTACGAACTAGTTCTTTTTTACCACCAAGCAATAGTTTAGAATTTTTGAACATTCTTGCTAAACGACGTTTCAAAGGAAATACATCATAATTAATAATCTATAAAGTAAAAATTAAGTATTAGAAAATGAACAACAAAACAAAAGCAATTTAACTGAAAAGCATTATTTTTTATAATCTTTTCGTTTTTTTGATCATATTACTCACTGAATCGTACAGCAGATAATTGGATGTTTTAAAATTACTAGATTTGGCTAAAGGACAATAAACCTGTACCCAAAAATGATACCAGTAACTGCGTAAATTCCAGAAATAGAAAACTAGGTATTGTTGATAATTAAATATACGCACTTCGTAACCAAATTCAAATTCCTCACTATCGATATTAAAAATTACCGACATTTTGTACTGATTATTACATATTTTTTCATTAATATACGTAGGATGTGTGAATTCTTCAAATGTGCTTTCTACGAACAAACTGTTGTTCCCTCGAGAGTACTTCGTATTGAATTCTTTTTCATCATTTGAAAAAACTGGACAAGCTATCGCAATAGGAGCACCTATTTCTTTCATATTAGTTTTTCTTATTTTTGTAATGTCTAAAAGTGCGTGGTTTATTTGATTAAACGAAAGACCTGCGAACGATAATTAGAATCATAAGACATATAAATTGATACATTTAGTACCTGTATTCGATCGAGTAGGCAATCCACACTTCGTGCTATTTTTGATTATTTAAGTATTGTATAAAAAATGAATAAATTAATCTACATATTTATTTACCTCGTTCATTTTGAGACTTTATAAAAACTACCAATGATGAAAAATAAATCATAAAATATGCACAACGTAGGGTAAAGAGCATCTTTTCTGAGAAATTTTGAAAACACGATCGTAGTACGTAACTGCGCGTACGTTGAATAATCTCGATCAATTTCTCATAAAATTTTCAAGGTAGAGACAAAATTGTTGATTTTTTTATATCGTATTATTTTTTCATACAGCAAGCAAGAACGAAGTCGGGTACCTAGACGTACTTATATTTACGTACATGTATTTTATTTGTATAGTTTAATGACGTAATGTACACATACGTGTAACTCGCATTACAATACATCATATAACCTAAAACCTCTTGTTCTGTGTAAACATGATCGAAGTGTGAAATTCTACGTACAAGTAAATCTTGAGAAAAATGTTCAATTTGTTGAAATGGATATGACAAAATAGAAAATTATCCGATAAACCGTTTATTTTAATTGAATGAATTTTTCTATACAATAAACATTCTATGGACTTTTAATGGTGCAAAACTATTGTAAAGTGATGTTTAAAAAAGAGTACACGATACATTTGTAATGAGTACGATGACGTCATTGACGTCTTTGCATTCAAACGTATCTCAGTTATCAAAGCGTCGCATCTCCATCTTGATTCAACATCACAAGAACTTCTTCTTTTCCATATAATTTTTTCATTTTATCGGCAATTTTTTTAATAACATTAGTACGCTGAATTATCTGACCGTTATCATCTTCAGCATAAAGTGGAAAAACTTTCAAATCTAATGGAAGACTTCCATCATCATTGAAAGTTATTTCGAGTTTTTCGGTTGCGTTTTGGTCTCTGAGACAACAATAGATGTACTTCGATTTTTTTACTTTATCAGCAGACTTGAAGTATTGTATTTCACTCAATCCCAAATCCGCGCATTTATCGTCTTTACAAATTTTATCTTCTTCTTTGAAATACGGATCGTTATGAATTACAATGATGACCGCTACTTTTGACGAATTTGATTCGTTTTCTTCCACTTCGATATTCTTCTTTATTGTCAGATTGTATTTAACAAGCTTGTAAATCACATTTGGTACAGGGAAATTACCATTTCCCATCAAAGTTATTTTTTCTTTGGATTTCCAGGTCCACGAATCTTTTTTTGTAGGCATCTGAAGTACACCATGAACACCGCTAAGTACCTTTATATTTTCATCTGCGATCTGAAACAAAATACGTTTGAATGGAACGCAAAGATTTAGGCTTTAGGCCAAGTTAGGTTATGAACTTTGTACTTGATTCAACACGTATAAATATTTATCCAATTTATGCAGAATTTCTTTTGTCGTACTACTCCAAATCGGTATCGTTGTTAAATCAGAGCAATGAAGCGGTACCGGCGCTGGAGAAAAGTAGTAAAATTGATTTGCTGGAATTAACGACCATTTAAGTAAACATTGATTATCTGGTGGACATATCGCCTCTCTATATTCATCATCGGATTGCGATGTTGGTATTTCTATGTTTTTGAATATCTTAGCTTGATTCTCCTGCAAAATACTTCACTAAAATAACATCTTGTGATTTTATTCCTCGTTACGTATCAATGAACCTTGGAGTATAACGAAGTAACGTCGATTTTTTCATAATATTCGTTTCCAATATCGTATTTATCGCATTGAACGCCTATGTCTGTGGATTTAGATACCAAGTATATTATTTGTAATAGACGTTTGGTGTTGTGAATGAAATTCAACCGAAATGAACGTATCCATATAAATCCCTGAAATCATATTGTCAATTTGTTTCTCTGGATGTATCAAAATATTTTTATAAAGAAAACGAAAGATGAAATCTAAAACATATTTTGTATTGGTTTATTATACTCACAAGTTGGGTATTCTCGTCCAACCGTAATACGCGCGACTTCGACATATGTAATAAGTGGAAAGCATGAACGACCTTGAAAAAAGAAAAAAACGAATAAATAAATGCATTTTGTTTATTTATCATAAGAAATATTTTACCGAGTCGAATTCCTCGTGATTCGATGCCGAAAATTTGTCATTATCGTTGAAATTGAAATAAATCTAAAAGGAGAATTTCGTATTTTTAATAACTTACTTTTTTATATCTTATACTTTAATCGATGAACAGAAAAATTAAATAACCTCGTTACCGAACTCCAATTCTAAGGCTTTTTTGTTATAAATTACAGACATCGAATAAGGTGCATGGCATATTTTGTAATTAACTATTGACGGATGATTATTCTTCGAGTAAATTTTTCGTACGAATAAACTACTTTTAGTAAGCGAATAGTCATCGTTGAATTTTTTTTCCAATTTTGAATATTCCTCATGTGGTGGACAGGCTAAAGCGATAGGATAGCCTACTTTTGACACTCGTGACTGCTTCAGTTTTCCTGTATCAACGAGCCCGTGATCGAATCGATCAAAAGCGAGAGCTGAAACAGAAATGCTGTTATCGATATTGTCGGAAATTCGCCATTTTGAAATTCATTTCGATAAGTGGGCTAGTTACCAAAGTTCGTATCAGACACCACAAAATTTGCAAATGTGGAAAAATAAATGATGAAAAACGCGTACATTTTTCGATGCGTATTCTAATCGCGTTTCAAAATGAAATTTTCGATAAACAACGATCGAATTTTTAACGCTAAATTCACAAAACGGATCGAATTTATAAAAAGTGTTTTAAACAAACAAAGTACCATTTGTTATTTTTTTTTTTCAGTGATTCACAGGTGAAACACAGCTGTATTGCGTGATTATTTCCCGAAAGAAAAAAAGACGTCAGTGACTTGATGGATTTTTGCATAAGCGAAATGAAGAATTTAAATTAATTAAGAAATTCGGTATTTTATTCAGTATCAAAAACATCGTGCACATATCGACCTTTTGACATGCTATTCAGAAAAAAGGTAATATTCAACCAAGTAGGTATCTCTTTCTACTTCCAAGCCACTTACCTACTTAAGGATAAAATCTATATGTTTTAAATAAATTTTTCAGTAACTCGGCATAAAATTTTATCAATTCCGTTTCCATCTTCAGATCAGTATTTTGTTAATTAGTTATTGAAAGCAATTCTGGTTTCGGTTCACCCTATTTGATAATGTTCCACTTTTCATCAAAAGTAGCGAAACACATGAACCAAAATACCTACTCATATTCTTTTAAAAAAATGTGGGATGATAGCTCATATGAGATGAAATTATATTACAAAGTGGTTTACAAAACTTCATTTTTCAAAAAAAGATCAATCTTATAACAAACTGATGAGAGCTAGACGGTGTTTCTCTCATCGCAATGCTCGCTAGACTTCTTAGATAATCTAAACTGCTCGTAGTATCTTCATCAGGTGTAAGGCGTTATTGATAATTTGATAATAACAATGAAATGAGATAAGAGCAAATTGGATGCATAGCATTTAAAACGAGATTTTTCCAATGTTAGGTTAGGTTTGTTAACCTAGACCTAATCTAACCTAAGATGAAATGAGTATAAAAATCTCAACGTGTTTTATCGTGAACCGCGTTATTTGGCGTTTCCCGTAGTGCGTAGTGGTTCTTTGACTTTTACGCGCCCGTCACTGCGATTCGTTTCTTGCTTCAAGTAACAACTTGTGTGATAGCGCGATACTTGAACGTGCCACTACTACGTAGTGGAGAATGTCGTCAGCTATCGCGCGATCGCAATTAAGGGTATAATAAATTTTTACCGATTTGAAAAAGTTATGCTACGTTATTTGTAATTAATTGGACCTAAGATTATTATTTTTTCAAGATTACGAATTTTGAATCTCCTATACTCCATTTATTACAATATACACGACTCTTTATCAAACTAAATAATGTGGAATACCAACTAAAATATTATGTACCTATAATTGCATAATTATAAATTATTTATATATAAAATCGTGAAAATTATTTTGATTTAATTCGACGATTAACTATTAATATAACTTTTTCCTAGTCTGGTGATTTTACAATAAAAAAAAATCTTTGAAAGAACGAAACAAATCTTAGCATTACCTTGAAACCTTAATTGATAGGTAATTAGGTAAGTATCTAATTGTTTTTCATTTATGAACTGCTATTACCACTTCCGTTAATATTTTCGGTATTTTTAAATTCTTCTTCATCATTATCTTCATCTTCAAGCTTACTTTTAGCCAAAGGTCGTTCAATTATTCTGTCATTTGGATATGATACATTTCCTCCTGATCGAGACAACTCATCAAACCTTTTCAGAACTTCATCGTCGATTTTTTTCTTATCGACCATTCCATTTTCATCAATATACGGAAATTCTGTCAAATCTAAATTCCCCGTTGGCGGATCTTTGAACAACGAGAATCCTAATAATTTTTTCCACAACGCTTTATCATATTGACAAACGTATAAAAATTTAGATCGATTGTGAAAAGCATCATATGTTATTTCTGACCACCCCCAGTCCTTATCAGTTGCAGCACAGAGCGTTTTGCCATCAAAATAAGGGTCGTTGTGGATAATAACGACTGCCGCAAATTGACAAATTTCCGCTTTACAATTTTTCAATTGGTATTTGACTATTTTAAAGATGATATTTGGGGGTGCAATTAATGTTTTCTTTTTTTCTCGATACAAATATATTGTTTCTTTGCCGGATTTTTTTTTAGGTATTTGAAGTTCATCTTTTGTACCAGAGATGATGTGTAATCCGTCACCGGCAGCCTGTATATGAATGTGGAATTAGTAAAAGCAGCATTATTACTATGATTAAATCACTAAGGATAAAAATATCGTACTAGATGTATCGCGTACAAAAACCTATCTAGTTTTTGTAATAAAAATTTCACTGTGCTTTTCCAAATTGGCACCGTGGTTAGATTTGAACATAAAGGAGAAGATGAAGATCCGAAATGAAATTGATCTATCGGCACCAATAACCATTTTTCGAGGCATTCGTAACTAGATTCGCAGTTTCCTTCTATAGAACATTGAGCATTCGTATCACATCCTCCTTGTGAAGGCTCTGATGGTAATTTCAAATTTTGGAATATTTTAGTTTGATTCTCCTGTAGAATAAAATTGGATTAAATTAGGTATTTGATGAATTCACCCTTGAGTTAACCTACTTTCGAATAAAGTTGATCTATGGAGATTTCTTCGTATACCTCTTCACCTAAACTATAATCGGTACATTTTTCAGCCACGGGCCATCTATTATTTTCGCGAATTTCATACGTCACTTTTGTTGGTACTTTTTTCGAAAGACTGAATTTCAGTTTGAACATGTAAATCCATATGAAATTCTAAAACACGTTGTCATTAAATAATTTATAAACACTTCTAAAAAGCTTAATTTATTTTTTAAGTCTGTCTTGGTCTATCTACTGCGTCTTTGTAAGTAATAGGTATTGCGGTAGTTACCTACCTAGTAGGTTTTTTAAATTGTTTCATGTAATTGAAGTAGGTAGCTAGTACCTAATGTATTATTTATAAGTACATACATAGGTATTAATGATACATATATAAGTAGGTAGGTAGCTAGGTACCTACACCTATTTCGATTTTTATTCAATTATTATGTAATTATTGCCCTTAATTACCACTTTAACATTCCCGCCAAGCCACAAGTCCTTTTTTTCTTGCTTTATCACGCGTTTTAATTCCGACGCAGCAAAAAGAAGTTTCTTTGTCAGTGTTTGAGTAGATTCCATCAATTTTTTAAGTGACTTGTAATCGCCATAATCGTATTCTTGAAAATATTCAAATTCACCTTGTGAATGATATATCTAAAAAACGTAAAAATCTATCATCTACCTTCGAATTTACAAGAAGAGTAAACGTTTTAACTATATTTTACTTCGAAGCCAAATTCAAAAGATAAACTTCGCACGTTGTAGGCTAAAGAAATGCTATAAGGCTTATTACACGAGTATTTCCCTAATTGTGATACAGTTTCACCAGCCCTTTTATCCCATATTTTTTTCACAAATAATGGATTATTGGTAACTGAAAATTTCTGAACAAAATCCATTTCTGCTGGAGATTCAGCAGGACATGCGGTAGCCCAAGGACCACATGGTGTAGTTGGCGGTATTTTATCCGGTACGTCGTAAAGTGAACCAGTGAACCTGTTAAAAAGTAGACCTACCGGAAGAAAGAATTGAAGATATGATTTTTTAAAATAAATTTTAAGCTTACTCTTGTGTTACAATTACCTTTGTTTAGCGCTGTGCATAAAGTGATGGAAGATAATAAAATTACAAAGCTTGCGCGAAAATCGTTTTTCATTTTTGTATGTAGATTCGACATCTAATCTCTTCGAAATGTGATCGAATTTCAAGTTTAATGCAAAAAGCTGATGATGACATCGTCGCAGAAAAAATTCAGCTGTTTCTTCGGTTTAAACAAATAGATAGAATACTGCTTACGTCATCTAAATATGTTCATGAAATCATCAGTGGAAATATTCAAGACATATGTATTTACTCAGGTTGATTTCTTGTGAAAAGTTGTGCGTAGTATTAATTTTTTGCCAACGGCAACAAGATACTATATAATATGGCCACATGGGGTTACCTTGAAAGTCAAGGGGAGCTTTGAAAGATGATAGGTCACCTTACTCAGTACCAAGAGCAACACTTTATTACTTAAACAATAAAATTGATTTTTGACATCGGTGACGATATGAAGTTATGATTATCTAACATAATTACTTCGTCAAAGCAAAATGGAATTAAAGAAGATAATTTTTTTTCTGCATCAACTTAAAGATTTACCATTTTACAAAGTTCAATGATAACATGACACTTGATGCATCTGAAGACAAATAGAGATGAGTTTTGAAAAAATTACTTATCATTGATTGATTGAAACAGATTCGTAGATCAGAGGAACTAATAAAAAGATATAGATATAGTAGGTTGTATAACTAGTTCTTGCAGGAAAAAGAACTAAAATCCTTGTAACTGCACGAGAAAATTAAAAGTGTGGAGTATCGCTCCGTAGGACAAACAAGTGTATGTTTTTTTAGAATATCATATCAAAAAAATTGTCCCATTCGTTCCGGTTCTGTTTTCTATAAACTAAACTCGGTTTGGAGGTTTAAAGTACGCTCGAAAATTTTCGATTAATTCTACATTCTTACGATTGAGATATCGTCAGTTTACCTCACATATTCACAAAAATTCTATTTTCGTTTTATTCCACGAGCTTCAACGTTTGTAATGACTTCAAAAATCTGTGCAAACAGAACGCAATAACTGTACCTATTCGTTTGTCATTGAATCAGTAAAAAAAAAGTCAAGTTGTTTTTGAAATTCTTCTCATTTTTGAAGTAAACTACCTCTGTTGTAGTTGCAGTACTTCAATACCTGTTTTTGAAGAAATCTGTTCTTGCAAAATGCATCGCTTTAGCCGTATTCATTTTTTATTTGGGTTAAGCCTATTATCTTTGGTGATCTCTGTGCAATCGTTTTACGAAGGTGAGAATAAAACTCATTTTTTCAACGCGAAAAATAAAATTATTGATTCATAATGAAGTCATTCTAATATTTATTTGATTAGCTTTGAGTGTCGGCAGAACAGATCATGCTTTATGTGATATACCTAGAATGATACAGAGTAAGGAAACTGAAATTGGACTTCCTATAGCAACTGCTTGCCCTGCCTTTTCTAAAGAAGAAGTTAATTTCAATAAGCGTTCATTTGGTAAAATGTGTTTATTTGTACGAGATCTTTATGAAGATTCACAAAATCCCACCGATGTGGAATACGAAATTTGTGAAAAACCTTATGAAATGTCTGTACTTTATCATAAAAAGAGTAAAGAATTTCATTATGGTTACGAGGTATATGTTTCATAATCTCAGAAGCAAAATCTATAGAATAGTATATTTCATCGAAGTAATTATTTTTCAGATATATTACGACAAAAAGAGATCGTCTATGTTTAGTCCAATAAACAACGGAGAATACGATTCGGTAAAACAGTTTTATTTCTTTCCGCATAACGTAATGTAATTTTTACATGAAGTTTATTCCCTTGTCTCTTGTGATTGATAACAGGTTATCAACGCGAATTCTTGGTATAATTTATTGGTCCCTTCTCATATTTTTGGCAACCCAAAAATATTTCTGGAGAACAAAACGGAACTGGTAAACTACTCATGCGATGTATCTGTTCCGTCGGAAAATTATTAGAGTGGAATAACTTTTAATTTTCAGGGATTCATGATGATGATCAATTTTAAAATTACCTATGATTTTAAATTAAATCGTTTAGCTCAAATTAAATACGAAACATCTCGTATTCATTATGTACCGAAACAATGTAATAATTTTGATTTAGGAAAAGAGTTCTACAATGGTCTTAATATAGACGATTTATATAAAGAAGTACGTAATTTAAATAATTATCAATGTTATTACACATTTCATGACTTATTCAATAATTTTGCAACCATCTTCGATATAATCACTACAGGAAAATCAAAAGAAAATATTCCAAAACGTTTTAGTACCAACGACCGAAATCCATGATGGAAACGAAGAAGCTTTATGCGAAACGGAAACGAAATGTTTAATGAAATGGCAACTCGTACCAACAAACAAACTTTATTTCAAAAACATAAATTCGCTGTCTTGTTCCAATTTAGCTACCGTCCCGATTTGGAAAAGTATCGCAGAGAAATTATTACAAAAATTGGATATATTTTTGGAAAGCTTGTCCGAAGTACGTAAACCTCGTTACACTGGAATCGATTTAGTAAAATCAGGATTTCCAATCATTCAACATTATCTATACCCTAAAAATTTTATATTAGGTGGCAAATGGAAATTTATTAATACATTCCGGCGTCCATGGTATTCTTACCATGCGAAGTAAGATATGTTGTTTGGTAGACATCATGTTAAATGAAAAAGACATGGCCGTTCCAAATGTGATTTATAAAATTGTAGAATATCACGTGAGAATTAAACGTGATGTACCTGAAGGAACAGCGTGGTTTATTGATGACATTGCTACCATTGTTGTTATCCATAACAATCCGTATTTCACAGATGAAGATAAAATTTGCCCGGAAAATCATTGCGAGGAATGGTCATGGGAAGAAATATTATACAAAGATTATCCTAGGAAAGAAAGCAAATCAAGATATATCTACTGTTGTCCACAAAATCCGGAAACTATGCGAAAATTAGGATTAAAATTTGATCAGACGCTTACTGGAATGGACCTGAAAACGTTTCCGATACTTAATGAGCAAGGAGAGCTCGTTCATGAAGACATAACAGACCCCGTTAAAAAAAATTTTAAGAAATTGTTTGAAAGAAAAGATGGATCTCATGAAGATGATGAGTCAAGTCCAGAGGGTAGTGAAAGACGTAGCATTTATGAGCAACTGGAAACAGAAAATAGTGCTGAAGATGTTTCAGATTCTAATAAATTAACTATTACTGTGGAAAAATAAAACTAAAACGAATAATTGGGTACTAAATACCCATTCCCCTTTGTGTTATCTAACCATTTCTTTCGTACGTAACAGTAAGATTTTCGATTTTAATTTCACTTCAGGTGCTTACATCACATACTACAGATTGTACAGGATACTTTACTATTTAAATAATTACATACCTAAGTTCTTTGGTTATTTTTATTTGATTACAACGATTATTAATAATTTTTTATTTGCACCTAATTCAACAAAAGTAAAAAAAATCGTCAGCGCTTATCATGTAGGCTATTGTATACTTAATATCTACATGCGAAATCAAAAAAAAACACCTAATAAGTACGTGGTTTACTATAACATCTTATTTTTACGAATAAATGAAATGAAAATTTTCAATTTTACATTCATTTTAAAAAAATCATGTCTAAATATCTCCTACGCTTTCATCATTTCACTGCATTAATCGTAATCTTTCAAAAGTTGAATTCTCTCATCATCATGTGATAATTCGATTACATCATTAGTTTCCTTCGTTTTTGAATCATTTTCTGCATCAAAATCTGCTTCATCTTGTGGCTTTTCAATAATCTCATTATTCTGTATTATCAAATCTTTTTCATTTTGACGTATTTTCTTCAACTCATCAAACACATCTCCTTTGATATTTCGGGAAGCAACTTTCTTATCTTTATCGTAGTACGGAAACTCCCACAATTTCAGTTCTTCAGTTATCAAATCTTCGTTATAAGTTAATTCCAAATTCTGAATCGTTATTTGATCATTTTTGCAAAGGTAAATATACCTAGATAGCGGTCCTTCGGTTAATGAAAGTTCGTATCTGATTTCTTCCCAACCCCATTCTCCGCTGAGATCAAAAGGGCAAACTTTATCATTTTCTTTGAAATAGGGGTCGTTATGAATAACCACTACAGCAGCGAACCAACACGGAGGTTTATCAATTCGGCAATCCTTCAACTTATATTTTACAATTTTATAAATAATATTTGGTGCTGGAATTCTGTTATTTTCTAGGTCAACATGTATAGGTTTTAGTTTATCAATGGTAGTGCTATATTTTGGTAAATGCAGCGTGCCTTTGATTCCAGAAACAATGTGTAGAGTTTCACCAGAAACCTATTGAAACAAATTAAATTAAATTGAGCTAATTATCTAGGAAAAATTAATTCAATATATTACTCTGGCTATTGCGAGTAAATATTGGTCTAATTTTTGTATTACGCCTTCAACGGTACTCTGCCAAATTGGTATTGTGGCCATGTTTGAACATACTGGAAGCTTTGAGTAACCAAATTCGAATTGATTTGCAGGTATTAGCAACCATTTCTTCAAGCAATTATATCCCATTCCTAGTTTACAAGATGCTTCAGATGTGTAAGCAGGTAGTTTCTTATCGCTGAATATTTTTATTTGGTTTATCTGTAATGTGAACCTCGCATGCGTATAACGATAAAAATTATGAAAAAAATACAATAGTACATAGGACGTGGTAATAATGCTAGTATAATAATATCTCTTCTTGATATTTGGCACTTACTTGCAAGTACAATGAATCTACATCCACGTTACGATAAATTTCCTTTCCTAAACTGTAATTTTCACATAATTGACCAGCTGATTTATCATGTTTGTGAATTTCATATACAACTTTTTTAAGGATTTTTTGCCTGTTATCAAATTTAATTTTGAACAGGAATATCCATATAAAATCCTGAAATAAAATTAATCGAGCTGTTCGATCAAGTATCGATGAATTAATCTACATTAAATAAATTATAGCTTGAATTCACAAGTAGGCCTACTCATATTTACCAATTGTTTTATCTCATTTAACCATAGCTGCTTTTTTTCTTTTCGGAAAAATTTTTTTAGCTCTATAAATGTGAAGTTTAGCATATTTCTTAGCGAAACCCAAGCATCCAATATGAATTCAAAAGATCTGTATTCCTCATATACTGAAGCTTTGAATTCAGGAAATATATTTCGGTCGAAATAAATCTTGAAATAAAAAACCATGTAAGTATGGGTAAGGATGTATAAATTAACCTCGTAATGGGTATACCTACTTCGTATCCAAATTCAAAATATACGTCTTTGAAATTAACTATAATTGAAGTTTCGAAAGCCTGAATACATACATTTCTATCGTACTCAATTTTTAAAATTTCATCAGCATTGCTGGTTTGTGCAAATAATGCTTTTTTTGTTAAAGAATACTTGTCATTAAATTGCTTTTCTTCATCCAATTCTGCAGGGCAAGCAATCATCCCAGCTCCGTGTATATCTTTCAATGAATTTTGATTCGGTATATCGAAAAGCGAGTGAGTAATTCCATCAAAAAACAATGCTACAATTGTAATTTAAAAAAAGAACAATTATTTTTTGAAAAACCTACTTTTATAGACAATCGGTAGGTATACCAAATCACTTCAAATTCATTTACCTTTTTGTAACCTTGCATTTATGATAACAGGTAAAAGTAAAATTATTGCATATGAATATTTTACACTGGTCATGTTTTTATTTTCAAATTACAATTGTACGCGAAGCAATTTTCAAGAGGTTTCGTATGAAATGAGAATCACCTGTCTTGGTTATTCAAAACAAACACAACTGTTCGATATGATTGCGATGTGAAGCAATATTATAAGCTGTACGTCGTTCTTGAAAATACTATCGACATATTTTACCGTTAATTTTTTAGTTTTTTAGAATAATTTATATTTCACTGCATAACGATTCAAGATGGAAAGGTGTGGGGTACCGATACTAATAAACATGGGAGAAAAATTTTTGTTTTCAAAGTCTAATGGAGAAAATGTTTCTAAATTAAAAAATGTATATGTACTTTTTAAAACTGAATTAGGTAATAGGTACGCATTGAAATATACATTTTTGCATTGGTAGCATTTTCCAGAGTAAAATCTTGAAAACTGTTCTTCCTGCATAGTATCAAAATATGCAACTAAAACGCACCTAGTGTTTTTACGGTGCAGTAGTGAAAAATCGAAGGCGTCTACCCACGAACTACGAAGTCTACCTTTGTACATGTGTACATTGTACATTGTACACTTAAAACGTACAACAACAGACACATAACTCCCCCGGATCCCCGTATAATAACTACAAACCTCCTCGCGGCACGCACGCAACGACCCAGCGACGACGTTTGTTTTCGGTTCGCGTTTGCGTACTGAAAATTTTCACTTTAACCCGTTGGTCTCCGCAAGTCAGAAGATAGGGGTTTCCTTCGCAATATATTCGATTTTTTAGTGCAAGATGGTTCTCCTGTAGTTATTTATATCGCGTAATTCGTTCGGCTTGCTCTGGTCATAAAGAATTTCTTGCGTTACTGAGGTACGTATTTTCGAGTACATTCGAACCAGTCTCATTATATTCGTGTTAAATTTAGCTTGCATTGATCCAAATATCATGCGAATCTTTAAACAAACAAATCTTGTATACGAGATAAAAATGACGTAACATAATTTCAATTACTCGAAGTTTTAGTGATGCTATTTTCATTGTTTTACGTTCAGTACTTTCGTATATTGACTGTGTAAAAATCATATAGTGTATTTGTATTAGTTGAAACAGCAATCTGTTTCGCTTCATTTATTTTCATATCAACATTGGTATGTGGTACAAACTAGTTTCAACCGTTCGTAAGTTGAATTGCTGCGATTTAATATGAATAATAATACTTCTCTTCACAGATCATGGATTCGCCACCTCGAAACAATTCCGAAGACGGAATCACAATTAATGAAACTATTATCAAAATGGAACCAGAAGACATGTCCGATGCGGCGATGAATACAACCGGAAATTTTCTCACCGTGTTAGTACCGGAAGAACCAGATAACGTAGATACCAAACCAATACTCTGTCCTTGCGGTAATATAATCGATTCAGATCCGTTGAATCGTCAAAACACATCTAACAACAGTACACCGTTGTGCACAAAGTGTCGAAGTCTAAATTCAAATGCGAATTCAGGTCCTCCTCAACAATCGAAGAAAGTACTACTGAACGCCATCACTAGTTGTAAAAACGCATTGCCATTTCGATGTCATTATTGCAGCAAAATGTACGACGCAAAGGAAACCTTCTACAACCATATTCGTTCGCACGCGATTAAAAAGAAAAATCCGTATCTATGCGGAATGTGTGGTAAAAATTTCAAAGAATTGATACAATTTAAAAAACACATATGCGCTAGAAACGTACTCAAATGTAACAAATGCAGTAAACAGTTTGAATCCATACATAGACTTGAGAATCATTACCAAATTCACAGCAAATATAAATGCGAAGAATGCGGAAAATGCCTCAGTTCAAAGACCGTACTGGAAGAGCATAAACGAGTTCATACCAACGAATATCCATTCAAATGTGATCGATGTAATCGTCAGTTTAGACAGAAATCTAAATATAATGCTCATACGTTTGCCTGCAAGGAAGGATCAAGTACGAAAAAAACCATGCCTAAACTCAAAATAGAATCTGTAGTAGTAGAATAATTAGATGATATAATTGAATTTATACGCTTGTTAATCAGTCCAAAATTGGCCGGTGATCTATTGCTAATTACAGTCATACTGCAGGTGTGCCTTAAACACGTACTTTTTATATTGAATTTTTCTCGTCGCATCGGAGTTATATAATGACTACGAATTTTCACTTTTTTCTCGTTCTCTTTTTTTAAATGCTTTATTTTTTATTTGCTATATTTGTACATGTTATGTATTATTAGGTTATGATCTGAATTTGTATTGTAGCTTTATTCGACTTTTTTCTTCGATATTTGTAACTTCTTTTATTTATATGTATACTAGAGATGTACAAACTTGACTGAAAATTGACAACGAAATTCAATGGTCGTAAAATTGATTACCAATGAAATGTTCTTCAACTAGTCAAAGTCTAGTCAAGCTAAATAGAAAATAGTTTTCGTTAATATTTTTTCATTCAAAATGTTGGAATATAATGAAAAACACATTTTCATTTGGCTTGCAATTCGTTAACTATAAAATGTTTATCTAGTCTTGAGAGACTTATAATTAAGTTGTTTTATTTTTACGAAAATGTACTTGTAATTTAATTCATTACGATTATAAATTAAAAGATTTTTCTAACTATGATTGTACTGACAATTCCCAACGTGTTGAATAATTTTCGGTATATATTTTCTTTTTACAATATGCAATTAAAACCTACTTTTCGTGTCATTACAGAAGCAGTGATATTGAACGGTAAAACCTCAAAAACAGTAAATTGATTTAATTCAATGCAAGGTACGTTTATGTAATATGAAACAGTAAAAATGATGCGAAAATGCAAAAAGTACATATTCGAGAATCGAGATCGTCTTTAAAATAAAATCAATACTCAACCCCACATATGTTGTGTTTTTATCCAGTAGCCTTGAAAGCTCGAACCACTTTAGTTTTTATGTGTAGGTTGATGTGTCTTTCTATTTTATACCCTTTTCAACCCTTTCCTAAAATTCTGCATCTGTCCTTTTCCGCCATTGATAATCATCCCTTTTTTAAATAGCCTCTAAGATTTATTAGATTTGCCAAATATTTGAATCAAAGATAATTTTTCGTTCGTTAGCGCTATCTATGAAACAAATTTTGAAGCTTTTAAAAATAAATGTGCCGGCCCAATTATCAGCATAATTCAATAACAACAATCAACAACGTGTTTTTGATTATTTTAGCAAAACGTGCTAAGAATTTCGTTCTTATTTCCACGAAATGTCTTTAAATTTGATATTTTCTTGTTATATATTGTAAAAATTATTTGTTTTACGTTTAGTGTTACACTTGTTAAGTAATTCTTCGTCAAAATGGGGAAGAAGTCAAAAATTGGACGTCAGCGGAGGGATAAGTTTTATCATTTAGCAAAGGAAACCGGTACAGTAAAATTTATTTTCTAATTCAATATCTATAAAGATTTTCACGTTTTTGCTCTTCATCTTAGGTTACCGCTCTCGAGCTGCGTTTAAATTGATACAGTTGAATAGAAAGTTTGAATTTCTTCAAAAAGCGAGGGTTCTTATTGATTTATGTGCAGCTCCTGGAGGATGGATGCAAGTAGCCAAACAAAATATGCCTGTATCAAGCGTAGTTATTGGTAATATACTTACTTGTTTTGTTACATCACACGTGTAGTACTGCTCTATTCCTAAATCGAATACATTTCAGGCGTGGATATGTTCCCAATGAAACCTGTACCTGGATGTATATCTCTTTTGGAAGATATTACTACGGAAAAATGCAAGGCTTCTTTACGTAAAGAATTAAAAACATGGAAAGCCGACGTTGTATTACACGACGGTGCTCCCAATTTAGGTGATCTGAGTTAATACTCAATTTAAACGTCACGACGAATACTTTTTCATGTTAAATTCATCAAATAGGTAAAAATTGGCTGCACGATGCGTATAATCAGAACTGTCTTACTTTAAGTGCGTTGAAATTGGCCTCCGTATATTTACGCGAAGGAGGCTGGTTTGTGTCGAAAGTTTTCCGTTCGAAAGATTACAACTGTTTATTATGGGTTTTCAAACAATTATTCAAAAAAGTAAGTGTTTTCTAATAAAGTTTAATGTTTTCTATTTCAATACCTCATCGGGAATGTCTGATCAGGTACATGCCACTAAACCTCCAGCATCTAGGAACGAATCAGCTGAAATATTCGTAGCATGCCAAGGTTATTTAGCGCCGGCGAAACTCGATCCGAAATTTTTGAATCCGAATTACGTATTCAAAGAGTTAGATATCGAAAAGCCAGTAACGTTACAAAGTTTATTAAAAAGCGTTGACCAGAATAAGAAATCGAAAGCGGAAGGGTACGAAGATGATGCTACCGTTCTACATTCCAAGTTACCAGCTTCAGTTTTCATGTCAAGCGCCAATCCGGCCGCTGTTTTGCAAAACGCTTTCCAGGTTGGATTTATCGAATTTCGGGCTACTTTTAGTCAGCATTTTCTTAATTAAATTCTTATTTAGATCGTGTTCGACAACGTCGAAATATTAAATCATCCCAAAACCACCGATGAAATAAAACGTTGTTGCGAAGATATAAAAGTCTTAGGTAAAAAAGAATTAAGGAGTTTGATAACATGGTGGAAATCCTTCAGACAAGATACGCTCAAAGAAGAAGAACCCGAAAAACCAGCGGAACCCGAGGCACCTAAAATCGTCAAACACGATTCAGAATCCGACGAAGAAAAAGAACTCGACGAAGTTTCCAAGCAAATTGACGAAATGATGGTAAAAATGTTGAAATTTTCTCTTCATGTATATTTTCTCATTTTGAATTATTCATAGGACGAAGAAAGAAGAGAAGCTAAAAGAAAACGAAAAAAAGTGAACAAAGAGAGAGCTAAGTTACAAATGAAAATGAACTTAAATATGCGGAACAAAGAAGATTTAGGACCTACCGAAGAAATCGACAGCGAAGTCTTTCATCTTTCGCGAATCACCTCGAAACGTCAACTAGATAAGATCGCCGATCAAAGGCCCGATGTGGTGGCTGAATCCGATGACGAAGAAACCGTACCTGTCAAGAAACCGAAAAAGATTTCATACGATACTGAAAAATCTTACCTCGATGATACCGGAACGTAAGTCGACTTCATTGAAATTATGATCTTTTTAAACAAGCAGATCTTCAATTTGTATTTCCGCAGATTTTATCGCACCGCAGAAAGTGGATCGGAGGGAGAAGATGAAGATATAGACAGCGATGTGGAGGGTCTCGGTAAGTCGACGTCATATTTATTTAAATAATTTTCTTAAAATAACGTAAAAAATTACCTTAATTTGTAACATATTTTTCAGGTCTAGATAAAGAGCAACCCGCGAAGAAACCAGTAAAAAGAGTTAGATTTTTAGAACCCGAAACAGAACAAGAAAAAGAAGCCGAAGAAAATGCAAATCCTTTAATCACAGATTTAGATTATAGAGACGCCAAAGATAAACGTCTATCTAAAGCTCGACTTTGGTTCGACAAAGTAAGATTAATTTTGAAAATTGACAAATATTATTCTTCCTTATTGTAAAATTTTCCAGGATGTATTTAAAGATATCGACGACGAAGAAGACGAAGATTACGAATTAGACGCGATGTCATTAAGTATTCAAAAAAAAGGTGGTAAATTGGTAAATTCTGATCAAAATACCGATTCTCATGTACAAAAGGAAGGCGACTCAAGCAACGATGATTCTTCGGATAGCGAGACGGAAGAAAAAGAGAATAAACCTGTTAAAAAAAATGACGCTAAGAAGTTGACTCAAATCCCACGTAGAGAAGTTGGCGACGAACCTCAGATTAACGAATGGGACGTCGACAACACTTCTTTAGCTGCTGGTGGGTATTTCCTGAAATTTAACCATTTTTTTCTCATTTCATGGTATTTTTATGGTATTGTGGGAGAGGGGGCTACTAAATGTCAAGTTTTACTCGTTTTAATTTTCGTGCTATTTTTTATTTCTCTTTATCGTCTTTAAAATTAAATTTAGAAAAAAAACGCAAGAAAAAAGAACGCAAAGTTCTAGACGCCGAAGGACTCGCTCTAGGAGCGATGATAGTAAACTCCAAAAAATCCAAACGAGATTTATTCGACGCCGGCTGGAACCGATACGCATTCAACGACGAAAATCTACCCGAATGGTTTGTCGAAGATGAAAAAAAGCACATGAAAAAGGAAACAGTCGTACCAGAAGTATGCACTCACTTTATTCTTTCTTCAAATAGCATCAATCTCACGTATCGAAATCTTAGGAATTAATCAACGAATATAAAAAAAACCGAGAAGAAATCGATTCCCGTCCGATTAAAAAAGTAGCCGAAGCGAAAGCCCGTAATAAACGCCGAGCGGCCAAAAAATTGGAAAAATTGAAGAAGAAATTAGAAGGCGTCATGGATAATCCGGATATGACCGAAGCCGAGAAAGCCAGACAAGCTAAACAGTTAGTATATGTTTTTTCGCGCGTACTCGCGAGATAAACGTAAAAATATTTTACTCTTTGAATTTGCATTCGTTATTTTCGTCTTATTATCGGATGTGTATTCAAGGCTACGTAAGTTTTGACAATAACAAGAGTCTTATGTAAACTACGTATTTTTTCGTAATTGGTATTGTGTACTTAGACGCATACAAGGGCGCGTGTGACCAATACCACGTGGCCTCGAGGTAGCTTCTCTTTCGTCGTAGAATTATCGTGAAATATATCGCGTCGTTTGCAGTTATCACAATTGTCGAGATATTTACGAATTATTTTTTCGTCTTCGTTTCAGAATGTACAAGAGAATAGCGCCGAAGAAACCCGAAATTAAGTATTTAGTGGCGAAGAAACACACGGCGGCGAAACGAGTAAGACGTCCTAAGGGTCTTAAAGGTCCGTTCAAAGTGGTCGATCCTAGAATGAAGAAAGACTTAAGGGGTAAAGTGGCCAAAGAAACGCAGAATAAATCCAAGAAATCGGCCAGTAAAATTAGGAAATCGTATAAACCTAGACGTAAATAAAATTTGTTTTTTTGTTTCATTCGTTTATTCATTCGAGTTGCGATTGCTTCGGTTGAGGGTAGAAAATGAAGTATTTCGAAAATAAAAACTGGTCTGATAATCTTGTGTCATCTGGTATCATGTTCATGTGTGTAAATTAAATTACATACATTATGTGCAACATGTGGCTGCACTGACAGCTAAATACAAAATTTTCTTCGGTTTCATATTTTCCACCACAGGAAACTTTTAAAACAAAAATTTTCGAAAATTGAATGAGGAATGTTTTTTTTTATAATAATATGCAACAATTTTTATATTTTATTCCGTTCAATATTTGCTCAGAATTGCACAAAAGTTGTGCAAAACGACTGAATTGATGAAAAATTACGTTAAAATCGCAAAAAACTGTCAAAATGTTGTTAAAATTGTATGGCGTTGAATATAATTTGTTTAAAATTGCTTGTTATTACGCTAAATTGTTAAAAAGTAGTTAAAATTAAATGAAGTTGTTCAATATTTGCTCAAAATTGCATAAAAACTGTTTTGATGTCGTTAAAATAGTTTAGAACCGATCAAAATTCGTTTAAAATTGCATGAAAATTATTAAAGTGTTGTTAAAATAGATTAGAGTTGATGAAAATTTGTTCAGAATCGCTTAAAGACCCACAAAAGTTATGCATAACGATTAAATTTAAAAAATTTGGTTAAAATTGAACAAAATTGTTGAAATTGTTTATTTTTTTTATTAATTTAGTCGTTTTGCTCAGCTTTTATGCAATTTTGAGCAAATGTTAGCTTTTTTTAACAACATTTTGGTAGTTTTTTGCAATTTAAACCAAATTTTTCATTAATTTAATCCCTTTGCACAAGTTTTGTCTAATTTCGAGGAAATATTAATCAACTTTAATCATTTTGAACATTTTAACAATTTCATTTGATATTGTGCAAATATTGAACAATTTTAACAACATTTTGACAATTTTTTTCAATTCTACATAAATATTGAACAATTAATTTTAAACAATTTCAATTCATTTTGACGATTTTATACAAATTTTTCATCAATGTAATCGTTTTGTACAACTTTTATGCAATTTTGAACAAACACTGAACAACTTTGAACAGTTTTACCAACATTTTGGAAATTTTGGATAATTTTTAGCAATTCAATTTTATCAGAATCTTGACAACTTTAAATAATTTTTATCTAGATTTTTCATAAAATGTAAGCTACCTATACAAATCTTATTCAATTCTATGCAAATATGTTGTGATTTAAATGAATTTCCAATTGCTCCTTACTCATGTAACTTACTTGATTATGTAAAAAGAGTTCATCTTTTGTCCTTTATTCATCAAGTTCAACTCCCACTTCCAACACACATATGAGCTTACCTGATCGATTACGGATTAGCACCTAATAATATCAAAATAATATTCAATTCGTGGCTGTACCGTGTACCGTTGCTCATCGGAGGCTAAAAAATCCAGAAAATTAACGCCAATAACTGCGTTTGCCTGCAAAGTATCTATAGGCTACACGAAATACTCAGCAACTCGTACATTTGTCATTTTTCGATTCAAAAAGGCGCAAATGATCAACGCGTAACGTAACATCAATGACGTCAAATGATTGATGTATTTTTAATGAGTTTTTATCCTCGAGATAACGATAGTGTATCATTTCGTTAACCTTGAAACATTATTCTATAAACGCCTACCTGAATGGTTAATTAACCTAAAGGACTAAAGTGAATTTTTTTAATTTTTCGAAACAGCACAATTTACTAGAACATTTTACCCTATACTCGTTAAAACAAATTTCGACGAATTTATATTAAATTCTAAAAGTGTCACATTGATGTTGAAATATTTGAAGTTTAATAACTTAAAACATAGTCTCATTCAAGCTTTTCAGCACGTTTAAGAAAAACCGAAAATTCTCGCCTTATAGCGAAAAAATATACCCACGTATACGTTAGAATGATTGACGTAATTAATGACCCGAAACAAATACCATAAAATCGTAAATCAAAATTCATCGCGGCCAAATAAATCACCACCGCGGAGTATAATATTTCGAGGCGAAGAAGGGATGCCATCTCGTTAAAATCCGCCGCCGCTTTTACACGAAATCCTAGAGTAAACGGCCTTCACCTTGATATTAAAACTCGGCTCGTTATTTAACATCGATTCGATACTTATGGAAAAAAAAGACGCTCGAACCGGATAACACGCTATGCCCCTTGAGTTTCCAAAGTACAGCGCCGGACGCTTTCACAAAGAAAGCTATTTCATTAACAATATCCCATCGTCGAGGTGAATTACTTTCACTTCTTTGTTCGAACGCATTAAGGGCATTTTTTTCGATATTTTGAAAAATTCGATTATCCTACAGAGGGATTTCTTTAGCTCTTTGTTAAATTTAGCTACAACCTTGATTTTTATTCAAATCGAGAATTATTTTGAATCTGTAATGCGCAAATTTTCGCTATGCCGGTGTACGCGAGATCTTTCGTCAATACTTCCTTTTACTAACACGTTTCTTTTAGTAATCATCGCGAACGTTTCAAGGCTAGGTCAAGGTAAGGAGTGTAGTCACATGTCGCGAATGTACGACAATATCGTAGAAAATTCCTGAATTAAAATCGCTGTATGGCATAGGGACGTTTAAGCGTTTGGAACTGGTTCGAAATCGAATGTCTTTCGGCTGCTGCAATTATTTAATTTTTGATTATGTAACAAATGTTACACGATGTATGTGGTACGCTGATTCATTATGAAACGTGCGATTACACCTTCAGTGTCGAGGAAAATGCTATAAATTCCACGAAAAAATTGATAATTTTTTTATAGACATTAATTTTTTTCACTTTGTTTGAAGTTAGAGTTAATTAACTGGGTTAAACGATGTGAATTATTTTAGGAAGTACGAGTAATTGAATATTTCGACAATTTTATGGGTAGGGAGAGGTGTAGGAAAGTTATATAAGCGTTGAACATTTTTCGCTAAGCTTCTTCCAACCTATAAACTGTTTCAAGTTCAATAATTTGTAGAAAGTTTAATAATTGAGAGGTCAAAGCTGTGGCGTAACAAAGAATTCGCCGCCTGGGGATAAGAAATACTCGCCAGTATCGTAGTTCGAAGAGAGGGAGGGGGCAATTTAAACAGAAATTCTGTGTCATATGTCGGGCTAAATTAAGAAATTTGGCACCGAAGCTGGAAAATTTTCAAAGAAGGATGTTTCTAATTTTTCATATTTTTCGTCATTATTAACAATACAGAAATTGAATTTAAAAATTTAAAAGAAGAAAAAACTGCCTGCGGGGAAAGGGGGTTACATACTTATTGATAGTATGATCAAAATTCATGATTGAAGCGTTTTTTTGGTTTTTTCTCGGGAAGATAACGTACTTCAGAACTGATTTTTTTTTCAATTCAGTCCGAAAAATTTATTCTGAATAAAATAAATACATTTGTTGTAAATTTTTCCGATTAAAGTAAAACAAAAATCTAAAATTTTTTGCCGCCCTTTGAAAAAGTGCCTCCGGGGGACTCATCTCCCTCGGCTCCTCCTTTTGTCAAAGTCGTCAAAGATTTATGAAAAATTTTACCAGGATGATGAGATGTTCGAGTATCGGTTCCGGGTATGAGATTTTATAAAATAGGTTTTGACTCGTGGTATTGAGATTTTCTCAAAAGAAGTTCATTTTTCTAAGAGAGGAAAGAGGAATTTAAACAAAAAATTCTTAAAAAATTCAAATTTAAAAATATTTTGTTTTATTTTTTTTATTTTATTTTGTTTTTTTGTCTAAAAAATTCACTAAAAAAAACAATAAAAAAAAACAATTTTTTTCTGAGTAACGAAAAAATTAAACGAGAAAATATCGTGAAGTTTTTTACATAAACTCAAATTAACTTATTTTTGTTTTTTTTTTAATTTTAAGGCGAATTTTTTAGTTAAAAAAAAAAGAACCAAACGAAATAAAAGTGGGAAAGTTATGTGGAACAAAACAAAATTGATTTCTATACGTAAAAACCAAAAGAAATTCCTAAAATTTTTTTGAAATTCACAAATTTTTGAAAGGGAAATAAAAATTAATTTCGTTTCAACATCCCTGATTAATTTTTTTATGTTTTTTTTATTTTCATTTTGTGATTTTTTTTCAAGTTTTTGTCCATGATTTTTTTTTGTCAGAAGCATTAGTAATAGTAAGATCTACTGTATTTTAAATGCCAATTATAAAGGTCATCCTGAATTATTTCTTTAAAAAAATGAAAAAAATTGTAAATTTTTCAATATTTAAAACCAAAAAAAAAAACACCGGTAATTTTTGTGTTCAACCTTATTGTTCTTGTTCTATGTAGTTTTGTTTTTTTTCAAAAATTGTTTTTATTTATTGTTAGTATTTTTGTTCTCGTTTTCGTTCTTTCAACTTTTGTCTGTGTTTTTTATTTTCAAATATTTTTTATCAACGTATCAATTTTTTTTTTAATTTTTTCGAGTGACGATACCACGAAGGGGAGATGGTTACAGATATAACTTTACACTATTTTATTCTTGTAAAATCGTTAATAACACGATTTTGAAATACACCGGGGGAGGGGGGGATTTGCCATTGGTGTTGATGAAAAATTATTTTTTTTTATTTTTTGTTTTTTATTCAAGAATTTTGTCATACAAAGTATATCTAACTTTTGTATAATACATAGATTAATTTTTCAAGTTGATAGTTAAGCAGGTACTCGAATACAGTGCTACCAACTACCATTTCGGTAGACAATAACGACAAGTTATTTCGCAATAAACATTGTAAAACGTAATGCTTCGTTCATAACGTGCTTACGTTTATTGCGCACGTTAAAAAAATTAACTCCACGTGTCTTTTTTATTTACATTTGCTTAACGATTTTTTCAATGATGAACTCACAAACGATAATTTACGTTTGCGTCGCGATATTTCTAATTATTTCTCATTCTTGGAATTTTCCAAACACGCTTCTAGTTTGATATTCAATATCAAATCTGTTAAAAGATCTTCGAAATAGTAAACCAAACTACATAATTCGACGTAAAATCAACACCCTCTTGAATAAATTCGACACCAAGTAAGGTAGAAAATTGGAAATTTTCGGCCAACCAAAACAATCGATGGTAAGTAGTGCACTGGCGCGTATACGCAATGCGTATATCCCACGGGTTACGACGAATAACGAAGGTCTATCGATTTTCCAGAAAATTAAACAAATTCATATGCATTGCTAACACACGGCTACCTAATTTTTGCCAATTTTCATCGCGTATTTGTTGGATAAAAATCACCTCAATTTTGAGGCACAATTTCCGATAAATTAAAAATCTGACGTAGTACGCGGCGGGGAATCCGGTTGAGCGAAAAAAGAACCGGCGTAGGTTAACGAATGGTCAGAAAAATCATTATTTCCAATTTGGGCGAGTTAAAATAATCACTCAGCGGGCATTACGAATTCGGTGAATATTTCATATAGTGTCATTCATTTCGGACGAGTTGTTTGAAAATTTAACGAAATTTCAAGACACGAAATTTTTTATACTTGTCCTTGGTTGACCTTTTCTTTATATAGATGTCAAGGTCGATATAACGTATTAAATTTTACGACCGTCGTTTTCAATTTACTTTCATTGAAGCATCCAAAAATTTTGTACCGGGTAAAAATAAAAATTTCGTTACGTATTTGCGAGCGGCTCATAGAGGTATATTTTTCATACTCGATACGCCTTCGCGACGACGACGGTTAAATTGTAAAAATTTTTGGATTAAATTCAATTTCTTTGTTGCACCGGAATAATTCGTAGGTATAAACGACGCGTTTATCCTTGTAACGTAATTTAATGCTCATTGAAGCAAATTTCTTATCCTTGTTAAGCTCGTAAAAATCATTTGAAATTTTAAGGTCTTCTGGTGTGTCACCGATGTTATAAATTTCAATTTTGCACGTAGTCAAAAAAGGGTGGAAAAAACAACTTAACCTTGTACACACACGAGTACCTCGAGCATCGTAAAAACACCCAATTAAAATTCGAAGGCGAAAATTTCCCATAGTGTTTTCGCCCGATGAAATAAATTTCCAATTTAAAATCGCTCGAATCTCTAGCCACGCGAGCTTTTTCCAGCCTACCTACGCTTATTGCGTAATTGAAATACGCGAACGAGCCGAAATTGAACGGCGCAATAGGCTTACGGTGTTTTTTTTATTAATTTCAGCCCCGAGTAAACATTGGCTTTTGCGCCGCAGAAAAGGTCCACGAATGAAATTCAAGACCAAGGTCGTAGCCGCTCCTCGCGCGTCATTTTCTACGTCTTTCATTCAAACTACGTCACCTGGCTGTACGCACAGGTACACTAGAATAAAAGCCTAGATATGACAGCATTCGTCGTAAAGCTGAAATTTCCGCCTCGAACGTAAATCCAATTATTGTTTACCCTTTTTGTCGCTTTATCTCGCCAAAATTGCGACGTTTTATTTCCCGGCTTCTCTAACCTGTTACGTCGCTTCGTCAAATTAAATAATAAAAACCGAAATTTTTATCGTAGTATGAAAAATCAACTCGATTTCGAGGCCTTATAAATTATTTAATCTCGAAATTTTACCGTCTCCGTATCGATTTTCATTTCATGTAAAAAAAAAAACAACCCAACGAGCTTCGTGTACAACTGAGAAAGTTTTTTAATATTGAATCTTCGAGTGGCCGATTTTATTGGATTTTTTCTCAGCTTTACCTCTTCACAATTCGAGTACGCCGAAATTCAATTCATAAACGGACAGCGGAAATTTTTCACAAGGTGGCGAAATTTGAAACACGTTTGAGTTTTTACAAGAGTGGAATTTTCTGTGGAAAGTTTCCTCGTAATCGATGGTCGATTTTGAAAAAGCTAAGAGGGTTTTCAACGCTTATGCTCGAGTCGCATGCATACGATGATTTTAATATTTCAATTCGGTATTTTGTGGATAGAATTAGAATTTGTAGGAAAGAGTTGTGAAGTTGTATCAAAGCATTCATTATTTGTTGCTGCATTGAAAGTAATTTACCATGAAGTTTTCATAATTCGTTATTTATTTAATCCGTTCGTTCCTTTTTATTCGTGCTTTCGTACCTGCAGATTTATGTAGCGAAGAATTAAATTATTAATTCCTTCGTGTCGAAAAAAGTTTATACGTAAACTAAATAGAGTGTGAAATTGAGCTATTTTACTTTACAAAAACATAGTCTGCGTTGAATATTCATGATTCATTTATTTCGAGTTCCTTCGTATCAACAGATGAACAAATGAGATGAAAGAAAATAGTACCCGGTTTGAGGAGAAGGAAACCCCGAAAGATTTTGTTGTGGTTTTTAATTCTATTGCAATAATCATGAGTAAAAGATCAGCTTGCGTACAAGTTCGCAACACAGTGTGACATTTTCGTGTCACCTCGTAACAACGATGTTTATCAGAAGACGTCATTTGACGTCACATACTATTAAGATTCTTGGGGTGGTTGGAATAAATACTTTGTCTTTAACGCCAATTCACCATTACAATAAAAACACAGATTCAAATGTCCGAAAAGCTTTTATTTATTAATCAAAAATACCAAAATAATGCAGCGCATTTCTCCTCCTAATTCTGTATATTCTCACATACAACGATCAACATCACAACCGATAAATTCATATAATAAACCTCTTCTATTAATATATAATAACACTCCGTCATCACCATCTACAATATGAACCAACATCCAAAAAACGATCTTACTCTCACTTCTCTTCCTTAACACACACTTCTATACTATGCAGTGTTGCTCGAGACTGGGCGAAAAAACTCTCCCGCTGCAAGAGAGAAAAACCATGTCCCGACATCACTACTACACACACACTCAATACAATTTTTCTCTCAATCTCAACACTCCCTCCAAAAATTGTATTTTATTTTAAACACAATAAACATATAAGACATAAAAATATTATAATCTGGATAAATTCTATCTGAAATCAAAATTCAACATATTAAACAAAACAAATCAAAACAAAAAACAAAATTAATTTTCCATATTCGCTCCTGCGTCTTCTCCATTAGGGATCATTTGTCTCACCATGCGTATGACGTCTCTCTGCAATGCTAAAAACACAAAATGTATATATTAGCATTTCGACATAAGTTTTTCTCTGAAAAATTCAAACTCCTTTCTGGGTAATGCCTTTGTAAAAACATCGGCCTCCTGTTCCTTAGAAGGAACCCACATTATCTCCAACTTTCCCAGAAGATTACATTCTAACACATAATGTAATTTTGTCTCCGTCAAATGCTTTAATTTCGTTGAACCAGGTTTTGCAGCACTATCAATAGCTGCTCTATTATCACAATATAAAATCACTGGTTCAAAATCTCTATTTATTGCTCTTTTAACCATCGCATTTAGCGACATCAACTCCATTGTTGCACTATTCATCGCAACATACTCCGCCTCACAAGTTGAGTTCGCAACAAGTCCCTGTCGCTTACTCGACCAGTATACGAGGTCTCCAAAAATCTTAATAGCAACTCCTGCAGTCGATCTTTTTGTATCTATGCAATCACCAAGACTTGCATCCGAGTACCCAACTACTTCATTTGTTTCTCCTTTATAAATCAAACCATAATTTATTGTTCCTTTTAGATATCTCAACACTCTTTTAACCGATCTCCAATCCTCCTCTGATGGATTATTTTGTTTCCTACTCAACATATTAACTGCATAAGCAATATCTGGCCTTGTACCATTTGATAAATACAATAAACTCCCTACTGCCTCTCGATATGGGCATTTCTCTATATTAAATTCCTTTTTGACTCTCTCCTTTTCCTTTATTATTTTTCTAGCCTTTCGATTGTCAACTATATATTTCTCACTGTTTTCTTTCACCATCCTCACAGGTTTTACCATTGGTGTCGATTGAGGATGTGCTTCATCCATTCTAAATTTTCTTAATATATTTTCGCAATATTCTTTCTGTTTTAAAATTATTGTACTTGCTTTTCTATCTCTAGTAATTTCAATACCCAAGTATTTCCTCGGTTCTCCTAAATTCACCAATTCTATATCATTATTTAAATTCTCAATTATTTCTTCTAATTTCCCTTCATCTTCTCCAATTAACAAAATATCGTCTACATATAATATGAGGAACATGATAGTTGTTCTATCCTTACAGAAAAATAAACAAGGATCCATCACCTCATTTGTAAAGTTTAATTTCTCCATAATACTCTTGAACTTTTTATACCATCTATTTGAACTTTGTTTCAATCCATATAAAGCCTTTTTCAATTTACACACCTTCGTATCTCTTTCTTCTATACTATAATCTAACGCTTCAGGTATCTCCATAAAAATATCACCATCCACCTCTCCATACAAAAATGCAGTTTTAACATCTACCTGCCTTATTTTTAAGTCATATTTATTCGCCAATGCTAATCCAGTTCTCACCGAAGTTAACCTAGATACTGGAGCATACACCTCTGATAAAACATAATTTCTTTTTTCTTTGAAACCTCTAATAACTAATCTTGCTTTATACCTTAAACTTCCATCGTTTTCACATTTTCTTTTGAATAAAATTCTAGAATCTAAAATTTCAGTTTTACCAGCAGGTCTTTCTACAATCTCCCAAACCTCATTTTTCTTCATCGCATTCATCTCTTCCTCAATTGCCTTTTTCCAATATATCCTTTCAGAAGATTTCATCGCTTGTTTTAGTGTTACCGGATCTCCTTCAATTTCTGCCATTATAGCATAATTTTCCTCATCCATATCATTTTCATCTAAGTCTGCTTCTTCTAGTGCTAATTTGAACGAATCTCTAATTTTTCCAAACATTACTTCGACTTCTTCTATTTCTTCACATTCAATATTACTTAGATCATACTCATCTATCTCCATATTCTCATGTTCCTTCCATTTCTTTTTCTCCCTCCATTTCTTTATCACTCTCAAAACTTTTTAACCAATTCTTTTCAATTTCAACATTATCAAGCAATGCATCTTTCATTTCCGGATTATTTTTCAAGTCCTCATATGTTTTGTTTTCTACAAACCTCACATGTTTACTTCGAATAATTTTATTTGACTTAGGCAATAAAACTTTATATCCGGTTTCTGTGTAGCCTATAAAAATACCAACAAACGCTCTTTTTTCTAATTTCGACATTATCGCTTTATTTACATGTACAAAAACTACACAACCAAAACGTTTTAATTTCTCAGTACGAATTTCATTATCACAAAATAATTCAACAGGCCTTTTGAAATTTATTTTCGAATGAGGTGACCGATTATATACATGTACTACAAAACCTGCAGCAAAATCCCAATACTGCAACGGCACACCCGAATCATATAACACAGCACGCATTTTTACCTGTAGCGTCTCATTAAATCTTTCTGCAACAGCATTGTGTTGTGGTGTATTAGGTTCTGAAAACTCTTGTTGGATACTTTCGCGTTCACAAATTTCTTTCAACTTGCCACCTGTATATTCTGTGCCATTATCACTTCTCAACTTTCTCACTCTAATCTTATCACCAAATTTCGCCTTTAACGTATTAATGTACATTTCAAAACAGTCTCCAACTTCGTTTTTCCTACTCATCACATAAACAACAGCAAAACGCGAATAATCATCAATAAATGATACTAAATAATTATAACTTCCGCTAGCTGAAGTCGGTTTAATCGGACCCATTACGTCAGAATGTACTAATTCTAACGGCTCTGTCGAAATTCTTCTAGTTTCTAAAAAAGGACTCCTCTTCATTTTTGCAAACGCACAAACTTCACAGTCTAAAATATTATTACCAAATACCACATGTTTCAGATGCGGCTCTTTCAATTTTAATTCTTTCAAATACTTCAGGGACATATGGCCTAATCTAATATGCCACAACATACCCTGATCCTCTCTTAAATCTCTTTCAGCATCTCTTCCAAAATTTCCAATTTTACTCAACTCGTCATCTCCTATCTCTTCTTCGCCTCCTATTTCAATTTCCCTTCTAAAAATGATTTCATCCAAATCTCGTTTCAAAAATTTCTCAGTTTCTTGTTTACCTTCTCCACCTACACTCTCTTTTTCAACTTCTAATTCTTCATCTTTTCCACTTGCTATTTCAACTACTTTTAGTCTTTTACTTAAACTTTCATTTATCTCTTCTTCTTCTATCTTTCGTTTTGCATAAGTATGCTCATCCACTGTATCAACATTTCCACTCACAAAAGCTTGAGGTACATATTTTTTATCCTCATTTATATTGAATTTCAAATACCAAAAAGGTTTTTCAAATATTCCTCGTAACATCTTATTGTTTTCTTTGTTACCAATATAAATATAATTTCTATTTAAGTTTATTTCATACCCTTCCTCTACTAATCTACGTAACGAAAGTAGGTTTTCGGCTAATGCCGGAGCATATAAAACATTTTTCAAAACCAATTTTTCTCCACCCACTAATATTTCTATCTCCCCCTTCTCTTCTACAATAAAATTAGCTTCTTTATGAGCATTTGCTCCAGTTATCTCTGTATAATATTTTGTTTTGGTTTTGAAATATGTATTACAGTTAATCATGTGCTCCGAAGCACCACTATCACAAATAAATTTCAAATTCTTACCTTCATCATTATAACTTGTTCTAACCATCATAGCTCTAGCTTCTGAGTTTTCCTCCGGTTTTCTCCTCTGGTCGCCATTTCCTCTACCTCTTCCGCGAGAGATTCCTCTACCACGATTAGGTGTATTTTCATCTCTTTGATTCTGATCAAATCGCGAATATGTGGCAAAACCGCGACCTCTGCCTCTACCTCTACCAAATCCTCGATTTCTTCCACGAAAATTACCTCTCTGTTCAGTACTCTGAAAGTTCAGCGGACAATTTCTTGCTAGGTGGTTTCCCACCTGACCACATGCATAACATTTCACTCCAGGTCTGTTATGGTAAGGACCTCTGCAAAAACGAGCGATGTGTCCTCTTCCTCTACAGTTATAACAGACTTTACTCATAGCCAACATGACACGAGGTTTCTCTGGCTGAGGCGGTGTAGCTGCCTCTTCTTGTAATAATATATTTCGGAACTCTGCATAATTTATCTGCCTAGGCGATGTTATCACCCGTAAACGAACGCTCGGATATATTGACATGGTCGCTGTAATCCCTTGATCTATGATTTGTTCATCCGGGATAGGTTTTTCCAAATATTCAAAAAATTTGATAATTTCTTCCAATCGTACCAGAAAATGCGCTACTTTCTCCCCTTTCAATAATCGGAGCTCAGCGAATTTTTTTCTCATATGTGTGGTATTATAATTGCACTCCGCATTTTTAATTCTTTTTATTTGATCAAACATTTCATGTGGACACTCTAGATTTAAAACTTGTGTCTGGTAATGTTCTTCCAACCTTGACATAATGATGTCTCTGAGAAGCGCCTTCCTCTCTGGTGTGGTCGTTGTAGGGATTGGTATTGACGGATCATCCAACCCCTTGGCCCGGCATTCTCCTTTCAGCAAGTCAACCCAAACATCTATTCTACCATCTTTCACAAGTTTATAGTTTCTTCTTACAGTATCTTTCGGTTCTTGAAATGATTTCACCAAGTTGGTTAGTTGTTCGATGGTTAATGTCACCGACTGTATATTCTCTGGTGGATTTTCACCTATTTAAATTTCAATAATACATATTATACGTATTCCCAATATCACCATTTCCAACCATGCATATACTATTCAAAGATATTTTCCCCCATCTACGAATGCGGAACACACACAAACGCAGACAAGAAAAAACAAAAATTTTAGTTGTCACCTCTGACGAGAATCCACCGAAAGAACCCCATGAAATGTGGAACACACACAAATCACAAGAGCAATTCCAGCAAACCCCCGCCAAAGAAGACTGAGACATTTATCAAAATATTCGACAAAACGCAAAACGATTTTCAAAAACTTACTACTCTCTATACCATTAGAAAATAATACAAATCGTATCTATGTACTCCATTCAACCATAACTTTAAAACCATCTACTCACCGGCAGGCGATAATACATTTTCATTTTCAGCCATTTTAACGCAATCAACAATAAGTAAAACGACGGCAAAAAATTCAAAATATATCTTGAATAAAACTGTACTAATATAGCGACAATGCACAACACGTAAAAATTGAAAAAACAAAACAAATACGCGTAATTAAAAAGTTTATAGAAACAGAACAAAGATCAAAATCGAACTTGCACATCATATAAGCAAATACGTAACAGCATTCAACAACGGTCTATATGAAAAATGAAACAAAGCAAAACGCAGTCCGTATCTATTTTGGAAAACATGCGAAAACAAAAAATTTCCAATACACTAGAGGGAGCAAATATGACAAACGCATGCAACCAATCATGCGGCGTATCCACATGCGCACTTCCACATACACATGCAAACATAGTTACACAACACAGACAAGCAGAACCGAACATCAAGCTTTTCCTAGAAAACGAAGTTGCCGTCTTATTTCTATCCTTTTCTCACCACTTTGTCGCCAGCGTTTCCAATGTTGCCAAACTGCAACTCTCCTTTTCGATCACCGATTTTCACTTTCATATTAAAATTTTAATTTAATTATTTTACCTGTTTTCATCAGCCCGTGTTATTGTTACCTGTCTCCGATCCAACCACGCTCTGCTACCATATTAAGATTCTTGGGGTGGTTGGAATAAATACTTTGTCTTTAACGCCAATTCACCATTACAATAAAAACACAGATTCAAATGTCCGAAAAGCTTTTATTTATTAATCAAAAATACCAAAATAATGCAGCGCATTTCTCCTCCTAATTCTGTATATTCTCACACACAAC
>QBDW01005641.1:0-13027 GCA_003261595.1 Maconellicoccus hirsutus | reverse complement strand
CGCAGACAAGAAAAAACAAAAATTTTAGTTGTCACCTCTGACGAGAATCCACCGAAAGAACCCCATGAAATGTGGAACACACACAAATCACAAGAGCAATTCCAGCAAACCCCCGCCAAAGAAGACTGAGACATTTATCAAAATATTCGACAAAACGCAAAACGATTTTCAAAAACTTACTACTCTCTATACCATTAGAAAATAATACAAATCGTATCTATGTACTCCATTCAACCATAACTTTAAAACCATCTACTCACCGGCAGGCGATAATACATTTTCATTTTCAGCCATTTTAACGCAATCAACAATAAGTAAAACGACGGCAAAAAATTCAAAATATATCTTGAATAAAACTGTACTAATATAGCGACAATGCACAACACGTAAAAATTGAAAAAACAAAACAAATACGCGTAATTAAAAATTTATAGAAACAGAACAAAGATCAAAATCGAACTTGCACATCCATATAAGCAAATACGTAACAGCATTCAACAACGGTCTATATGAAAAATGAAACAAAGCAAAACGCAGTCCGTATCTATTTTGGAAAACATGCGAAAACAAAAAATTTCCAATACACTAGAGGGAGCAAATATGACAAACGCATGCAACCAATCATGCGGCGTATCCACATGCGCACTTCCACATACACATGCAAACATAGTTACACAACACAGACAAGCAGAACCGAACATCAAGCTTTTCCTAGAAAACGAAGTTGCCGTCTTATTTCTATCCTTTTCTCACCACTTTGTCGCCAGCGTTTCCAATGTTGCCAAACTGCAACTCTCCTTTTCGATCACCGATTTTCACTTTCATATTAAAATTTTAATTTAATTATTTTACCTGTTTTCATCAGCCCGTGTTATTGTTACCTGTCTCCGATCCAACCACGCTCTGCTACCATATTAAGATTCTTGGGGTGGTTGGAATAAATACTTTGTCTTTAACGCCAATTCACCATTACAATAAAAACACAGATTCAAATGTCCGAAAAGCTTTTATTTATTAATCAAAAATACCAAAATAATGCAGCGCATTTCTCCTCCTAATTCTGTATATTCTCACACACAACGATCAACATCACAACCGATAAATTCATATAATAAACCTCTTCTATTAATATATAATAACACTCCGTCATCACCATCTACAATATGAACCAACATCCAAAAAACGATCTTACTCTCACTTCTCTTCCTTAACACACACTTCTATACTATGCAGTGTTGCTCGAGACTGGGCGAAAAAACTCTCCCGCTGCAAGAGAGAAAAACCATGTCCCGACATCACTACTACACACACACTCAATACAATTTTTCTCTCAATCTCAACACATACCACAGGATATTCTAGATTCATTGACTTCCATCGAGAACGACTAGTCGCAATCATAACACGTCACCATAAAAATGACTTGTCATCACGTCATGTCACTTGACATGCCACCGTGACATGATCTCATGTCACTCCTGACCATGACACGTCACCAAGACAATGAATTGTCATCTATGACATGATATGGTGATATGAAAAAATTACGGTTTTCATTAAATACAAATATACAATGCATAACACGTTTTGAGAGGGAAAAAATGATCACCTGATTTGTCATCACATATCATCACCACGCCTATTACCATGACAACAACACGACATATCACTATAATGTGTCATTATTTAGGTCACTATGACCTGACATCATAATATGATCATAAGATACCACCATGACTTGTCATCCGACAGATCACCCAAGACATGATCATATGTCACTCATTCATGACCATGCCCCAATGACATTCATCTCAAAAATAATGTTCATTAGAAGACGTTGATGTCACATGCCACTCGCAACCATGCCATGTCACTATAACAATGACTTGTCATATCATGTCACTTGAAGTGCTATCATGATGTGATCACATCATCATGAAAATGAGTCATCTATAATGTAATATGCCATGGCATGATCGTGTGTAACTCATAACCATGACACTTGTCCATTTTAATGACATTCATCGTAACAAGTCATAACATATCATATGTAAATCATAACCGTAACATGTAACCATAACAATGACTTGATTTTGGTGTAGTGTATCACTCATGATCATGATATATCACTGTAAAAATGACGTGTCATCTATGAATTGTTATGATGACATGAAAATATCAAGATTATCATTTATGAGCGTGACACATCACCACGACAATGACTTGCCATCATGCATCATATATCACTCATGATCATGATATGTTACCATAACAATGACCTTTCACTCACGAGAATTACACATTGCCATGACAACCCTGTGACGCTTTTTTGTGGCGATTTTGTGTGCTATAGTCAAGACATAAGAACGTGGAAAATTTCCAAAAATTATTAAAAGAAAATTTTCTTGTTATAAGTAGGGGAAAACTTTTTCATTATTCAATTCAGGATATTCTTCTTTTTGTTCTTAAGGGAAACTAGTCAGCTAAGCGAGCTATCCCCTTTGATTTGCATCATGGACCCTTATTTTCGGCTATTTTTATTGGACTATAGCAGGTACACAAAATAATAATTTTGTGGGTATTTTTTTTTGTGCTGTGATAAATTATCAATATCGTTGTCCGACTTTTCTGAGAGTCCATAAAGATATTCAAATAAAAAAAATTGAAAATAAAAAAGAAAAAATTGCCCTAGCTGAGCAAGGCGAAAATTTTTTGTGCATCTATCACAAAAAAGTGAAGTTTTTATAATTTTTGACGAGGTTTTTAATTAATTACTAAAAGTGCGGGAAACTGTCGAATTTTTCTAACCATGGCAAATTCTCATCTCCACCAGGGAAATACCCTGGTTGCCCTGGGTGCCCTGGGCTTGTTACAGGCCTATGTCAGCCACTTTGAATTTCGTTGCCAATACTCTTCTTTCCATAGAACCTTCTTCCTATCTTTCGTGTTTGATCACTTGATCAGCCTCAACGTATAAAATAATATATAAAAGTATAATATCCAGTCAGGGGTCTAGTGGGCGTAATCACCTAGCAACGATTTTCTTATCACTTAAAATACGATTTATCGTTAGCTGAGGTAGACAACCATATTGAATGGAAGTTCAAAAAGATAGGTAGAATAAAGCGAATAAGTAATACAAAAACAGGAAGAAGTCGGACAGCGTGTTGCGAAAGGAAAAAGTAATTTACAAAATTTCGCAGATTTAAATCTAGCAATTTATCATCTTTTGAAATCTTTCCACCAAGGAAAATTTATTTCGTTATTACGTCATACTTTTCAATATAAAGCTTTTTTTCTAAATATTCCAGGGCTTCCAAACTGTTCTTTCTTTTATGGCAAAAAATCGACAATTTTCTCATAATTGACGTGGAACTTAAACTTTTGAAAAAAATTATCAAACGAACCTTCACCTTTTAAAATTCACGCATGAATTACACGTTAAAGTTTGACAAATTTAAATGCCAATTAAAATCGAAATAATATTTCACTCGGAAATAGTCCTTGGCGAATACAAAAGCTATCGTTCTGTCATTTTTAGCCAACTTATTTTCCTCGAAAAACTCCATCTCTGATGAAAAATGTCGGCAAAATTCTCATCGAAATTGCGTGGATATTACTTTTCAACTAAGCGGCGAAATTGTACGTGAATTTAAAAAGAAATTCGTGCCCTCCGTCGGGTCCTCGCCATCCAAGGACATTATAAAGTCGTACTTTCAACCTCTAATACTCTATTCACTGCCAATTCGGCTTTCATTGTCCGCGAAGTCAAAAGTTTAATTTAAAAAAAATCGTCCTTGCTTTCTAAATTCGCGAGGGCTCCATCATAAATCTGCGTTAGGTTCGTATATTTTTACCGTATTGTTCGACCGGTCACGTAACGCTTGCTGGCTTATTTGATGATAAAATTCGAGTTTCGAGTTGCAGATGAAATTGCCTCGGTCGAGCTCGACGTGCTACCGTTCGAATCCAACTGTTGATACGTGATTTTCCGACAACCAAAAGCGTGTTTCGTTAATAAAAGACGCAGAAAAATATTAAATTGATTCGATAAACTGTCACAAAATGTTAACGTCTTTTTCGTATTGAAAAATAAAAAATACCCGCGACTCGAACTTTCTCCGTCGTTCGCCTGCAACGTCGCCACTATGCAACTTATTATATCGACCATTTCAAGTTCAACAACCGCTCGCAGACGAACGAGGAAATCGTAAGCTGTGCGATTGAAATAAAAGCGTTTCTTTCAACGGTTTTGTTTACCATTTGTAACGTTTTCGTTCTTATCTTTGTAGTAATAAGCTGATAAAATATATTAATATTCGAATTGTTTATAATCGATGACGCTCTGGGTCTTGAGATAAAAAACCGTTGTTTTTCCTTTCATTGTTGGGAAATTTCATGCTTGATACGAAATCGAGTCAACGAACGAGATTATATGAAATTCGTTGTTTCAATATTAGCGGACCTTTGAACAAGAATCTTATTTTCGGTGCTTTGCCTTGAATAAACGTGTAAATTGCAAATGTAATTGATAAATCAATGAAGTAGCTTTTGCCTACTCGTTTTTATTCACTCAAAAGAGCGACGAGTACTTGTAAGACGACGTCTACAGATTATTTATAGCCGTGAAACTTTTTCAGATAGAGTTTTATCAAACAAAAAGTACATCATGTAGCATGTTTCATAGCGATCTCAAGAGAGAGTCCTTCAAATTTCCAATATTCGTTCACGTGTTCGTGACGCTTTATCGACGCTTCGAGGATAATCATGAAAGGAAAAGGAAAATGAACCTTGTATTCTGATAGAATTTATTACACACTACGAAAAAAGCTAAATGAATATTTTGCCTAAACTACAAATTCAAGGCGCTCAGAAATTTTATCGCTTTATAGCTCGCATAGCCTTTAATAACGAAATGAGACTTTATGTCTCTGTACGATTATTTTAATTATGTCAGTGACGCGTTCAATAAAAATTTGTATTTTTAATATTAAGTATAGTTTTTATAGTTCTTTTTTATTTAGAGTTTTCGAAGTCTCGAGTAATTTGATTTCAAATTTCAACGTAATTTAAATTCGTTGTCACACAAAATCAAAAATCACCAAGAAAAAGCGTCACACGGTTGTCTTAGTAACCGTCTTCATAGCAATTAGCAACATGTCATACTCGTGAGTGATGATCTTGGTATTCTCATGTCATGATAACATGTCATAGATGACATGTTTTTGTTATGGTTACATGTCATAATCATGAGTTACGATGACAAGCCATTGTCATGACGACATGTTATGGTTATCGTTAACATGTGATATGTGATGACTTGTCATGATGAGTGCCATTGGAGTGGTCAAGTGTCATGGCCATTAGTGACATATGATCATGTCTTGGGTCATCTGTCGGATGACATGTCATGATTGTATCTCATGACCATATGTCATGATGTTAGGGCATGGTGACCTGAATAATGACACATTATAGTGATATATCATTATGTCATCAGGGTAAAAGGCGCGGTGATGATATGCGACGACAAATCAGGTGATCATTTTTTCCCTCTCAAAACGTGTTATGCATTGTATATTTGTATTTAATGAAAAATGTAATTTTCTCATATCACCATATCATATCATAGATGACAATTCATTGTCATGGTGACTTGTCATGGTCAGGAGTGACATGAGATCACGTCACGGTGGCATGTCAAGTGACATGACGTGATGACAAGTCATTTTTATGGTGACGTGTTGTGATTACGAGTAATCGCTCTTGATGGAAGTCACTGAATCTAGAACATCCTGTGGCATGTGACGTCAAATGACGTCTTCTGATGAACATCGTTGTTACGAGGTGACATGAAAAGGTCACACCGTGTTGCGGACTTGTACGCAAGCTGATAGCTGTCTGAGTTCATTTTTTCTTCAAATTGCAAAAAATACTGAAGTAGTGAATTAATGATTAAAATATTTCCGTAGTTGTAATTTAAATCAAATGTTGTGTTTTGGACATACGAAGTTATAGAGTTTCAATTCAAATCCAAAGCTTTCCATTAAAAAGCTCATCTTCCTACACCAAAAAATGTAAAAATCCTTTGGCAAAACTATCTATACGATGAAAATTACACATTTTCTGGATCTAGATCGAGTATCATATTCGAAATAAAAGTAGGTAATTACGTATAAACACGCAATAATCGAGTTCACTAGCCCGACATAGTTTTTTTTGCAATATAAAAAAATTCTACATTCTACCTTCCACAATTCGCGTTAAATTTCACGAATTACACATCAGAGAAAATTTCCACTGCTGAAACGACTCCGCCAATAACCTAAATTATCGACGGGTCGAAGAAAAAAATAAGGAAATAAACAAACATAAAGAAAATCGCCAACATAGCCAAAACTTCAGCTCTAGCTGATCTTACATTTTAAAGTAGAAAGTAGAGCAGCCAAGTAGTGCAGCTTACATATTCATATTTTTAATTGTTACAACGTCGTTTGACACAACGCAACGCTCGGCAAAACAACTCGTTTATTTACATTAGACAGCTGCTGAACTGCACAATGTACTTACATATGGCGAATGTTGCATTATTAACATGAAATTCTGACGATGATTTCTATTCTCTCGAAAAATATAATTTTTGTCATTTTGACGTACGAGTAATTGATTACACACGAAGGAGATGGTGATTTACTCAAAAAACAACCCTTCTATACACAGGTTCCAATAGAAGTAATTTTCTCTTTGGTAATTATGATTGGTAATTTGAAGTGCATCGTTAGCAAATGCTAGAATTCGTATCGATTTTACTTCAGTAAACTGTTTATGTTCGTAGAAGAATAAATAAAGTATTAATTCCGGCTTTTGCTGATTCAGGTCAATGTTACTTCGTTTTATTTAGGTCGTCGAAAAATGATTTTGGAAAAAAAACGCGACGTCGCGTCGATGAGAATCCATAAAAATCCGTCACGAATTTCAATTTCGAAATGAACGCGTGGTGAGTATAATAAATCGAAATTGTCCGCTTATCCACGATTCTTTTGATTGCAGGAACAAGTGGAGAAGAAACGAAAACGTTAGTAATAAATTAACCGATATGCCACCAACGCGAGACCTTTTCACTTTGTGAAAATTTATTAATAGAAATAACGAATATTAACTCCAGAGCAACATGTGGATAATTCAAGCCGAAAATAACACAATCGAGCGATTTTACAAGTAAACGATGAATATTTCCGTACATCGAATGAAAAGAAAAACATCATTAAAAAAATCCTTCAATTTATCCATTTTACGGGATTTTTTAAAGTGGCGACGCTTTAATGACGTCAAATCCTAGCTTGTTGCTTCATTGAAAAGTACATCTAATGCGTATTTCAATTCTGTCAATAGAAATACTCGCGGAAGGTGAACTCGCGAAGTATATAAACACCGATTAAGGGTAAATTTGTGAAAGGGTGTTATGGTTCTCGTATTTGAAATATAGCCTTGACACGTTTTGTTACTTTTTACCTGTCCCTAAACTAGGAAGCGGAATGGAACGACCTTGGCCTTAAATATAAACGTTGCCGTTATAGAAAACAACCCTTCGGCTGGCATCGCTGTTTATTTGAATTTCGTATTAATGGGGCTTATTTTTTCCTTCAGACGTTTATTACACGTCGTAAACATGTTGATTACCTTGCCTAACTACTTTTTCCGTTTTAAATGTGGAAATTTAAATTTTAGAAATTTTTATAGCCCGATGTATCAAAACGAAGAAGTTACCGAGCACGAAAGCAAAAACCTTGTTTTTTTTATTTAATAAAAGCGAGAAAGAAAATGGCGAAATTTAACGTAATAGAAACGTTACGTTAACGTAATGACTTTTGCTACCAAAGGGTTTGGTACTTGAGGAAATTTTCAAATTTCAAGTTTAAACAGTTGTCATCTAGTTTTTAATTTCATTTAATGTTCATTTCTTGAACACCCTTTTCCGGTGAAGTGTACTTAGGGTTGCAGATTTAATCACCAGTTCAGTAACCTTTTCTTAATTTTGGATTAATAACCTCAATTCCAAGCGTTACCACGGTTTTCTCCAAATTTTCATACAATGGCTCGTAAATTCAAAAAAACTCAAACTACCTACAAACCATGTTTAAAAATACCTACTTAATTAAGTCCACGTTAATAAACGCGCCAACAAAGCAACAACGATCTGTCGACGATATCAAGAACCTTGAACTCGAAGTGAAAATAAAAGTAACCGAAAGCCATATCTTGCCAGAGCGTGGTTCCATGCATATTTAATTCTCTGACTTCAACAACGAAAGCTTTTAAAGGATTGCCGAAAATTCTATAAATTAATCAAGCCTATTCGAAATGTTACGCGAGTAATTTCAATATACGTACTTTTCCGTAAATCTCCAACTATCGCGAATATCTTAGCAAGTACGAGTACGTACGAGTATTTCACCATGAGTTTTTATTTTCGTGGCCACGGTGAATAATTTACTCGGTAGTATTTTATTATTGAAATTTTCAACAGTAAATAAACTCGATTCCTTTTCAAAGTGTTTATTTTAGGCTAAACGATACTTCTTTATAAGGTCGTTTTGTATACATAGCCTTTAACGTAGCTTTGAAACTTTTAAATCCGCTCTATCGTGGATTATTGCATTCGAGTCAAGTTTACATTGAAGAATAATCTGCGCGTTGTGCGAGAAATATTCAAATATATGATTTAAATGTTACGTTTATAACGCTTGACGAGTGTCTTTCAAAATGTTGATGAAAATGAATGTATTGAAATGATTCAACCAAAGGGTATTAGTTTTCACATGAACTTAATGGCGGTGTACTTTCACCATATGGAAGGAAGAATTAAAGTAACCGATAAAAAAACATTTTTAATTAATTAGAATGTATTTGCATAAATTTCAAGTTCAACAAACTCAGCTACACGTTTTAAGTAAACAAATAAGTAATTCAATTACCTAGACCTTGTTCATTTTTTCAATTTATACGCAGCATATTTTTTGCGATGTAATTTTTCATAATTAACGTTTCAGGTTTGAATGAAATTTTCACGATGGGAGATGAAAACTTTCTTTAACAAAACATTAGTAGGTATAAGCTACCTACCTAAAACGGTTCATTGACTTTTTTTCCAGAAAATTAGAAATTATTTTGAAAATTACTTTTTTTTGGTACGCTGACATTTTAATTAAAAAGTTCAGTAAATTATTAAAAATATTTCTTTCGTTAGTATCTGAATCTCAAATGTATTTACACATTTTCATGTCTCGGCTGTGACACACAAAATTGAAAATTATCATGAAAAAGCGTCACACGGTTGTCATGGCGACATGTCATGCTCGTGAGTGATAATTTTAATATTTTCATGTCACGATGACATGTCATAGATTTCGGGTTTTTGTTATAGTAACATGTCATGATCATGAGTGATATATACGATGACAAGCCATTGTCATGGTGACGTGTCGTGGTCAGAAGTAGCATGTGTTCGTATCATGGTAGCATGTCAAGTGACATGATATGATGACAAGTTATTGTTATGGGAACGTGGCATGGTTATGTGTGGCATGTGACCACAAATGACGTTTTCATATGAACATCGTTGTCGCAAAGTGACATGAAAATGTCACAATGTATGGCGGACTTGTACGTTGTACACCAACTGATTCTTTATATGTAGCACAGAACGAATACATTTTTTTGTATTTTCATCATAAATTTGTCAATTCCATTCATTCAAATCAATTCCACCAATTAATTGAAAATATCGCCAAATCGACTTAATCGAATAAACAACAATTCAACTACATATCCTGAATTCGGTAATCAATAATTTTCCAACAAATCGAAACTTTTTATAAATAGCGAAAAAAAATACAAAAAAATTAACGCAATGTCAATTCCAAACGCTCGTCGCGAAACAACGAATAACGATTCAATTACGTCAGCAACCCCCAATTTCTCGTATCCTTTTCATCATACCCTCAGCATCTTCAAAACAAATCAATAAAAATTTACATTACGCCACGTGTACAATTCGTACTCGAAAAGTTTAAAACTTCGGTAATCACTACGATTTGTCCACAAAACACATTTTTGAAGGGATTTATCAAAGAATGTACGATTAAATTGGCAAATCCTCGATAGGCGGTAATTACCGTATTACGAGAAATTATTAAAACGATAAGCTCGAAGTGAATTAAAACGTTTAACAAAGTCTACGTTCATAGAGATGACAAAATACTACACAAAAGGCCATGGTGATTTCCTCTCGGAATAGTTTTTAATTACTTGATACCAGTTACTGGAATATTAATTAATGTCAACTGTTTCAAAGCGCTCATAATTGACCAATAAATTAATTAACATTAATCTAGGTCGCAATTTCTATTAACATTAGCGAGCGTTTTATTGAAAAATCTCACAGACCGAGAAGTAGTCGATGATTTAGCGCTAGGTTTTCACCTTGGTATCTGTTTTTATATTTTTGAAAATATTTCGCAGCATTATTTTTATACATAAAACGAAAAATAAAGTAAATGGAAAATCTCATCAGTAACTTTTGAGAATCGGGATCGTGAATATTTACCACTATAAAAAGTTACTCCTGAAAAGCTCCGAGGTAATATTTAAAATTAATTTAAGAAACGGAAAAAATTCAACCCCCAAAAAAAGCGTCTTCTAGGTTCAAGTTCACGTAGAAATAATAACGTTACGAAAACAAACTCGTCGAGTGAAATTTCACCAATGGGAGAAAAGATGTGGTAAAAGGAAAACAAAACAGTAAGGTAAATACTTTACTGCAAAGAATTGCCAACAATTATTTGTCTAGAACGTTTCGACAAGTTGAATAAAATTTTTATAATCTTTAACGTAAATAATAAATGGAAAAATAAGAACAGCAAAAAAAATACACCAAGGTTCATTGTTTACGTCAATCTAAACTATACGAGAGTTTAATTAAAGGGGTGAAATTTTTCAACGTACCCGCATTTTTCACTTCAACGCGAACTTCCCTCTAGAGAAATTTACTCGTGAATACTTTAAAATTCTCGACGTTCGGATGTCGATTTTGATTGATTTCCAAGTTTCATTTCCAACCCATTGGAGTAGTATGTATTATACCTGATCCTGGGACACATTTTTTTTCTATCATAATAACGACGAATTTCAGTATTTTTCATCAATTTTTCATCAAAAAACATCGAATTATAAAATAAATTGATTTCCGATATTTTCATAAGAAATCTTGAATTTCTATCGCTCGACGCATGTTTTTAATCAAAAAACATCTAAAAAGCAAATAAAGTTGATTTTCTAAAAATCAATCATCAATAAATTCAACAGCTGGACAACGTTTGTTTTTGCACTAATCAACAAGGTTGAATACGATAAATTTCTACATAATTGTTCTCAATTCTTCTTGAATCAAGTTGGTGAGGTAATATTTTGGTAATTAATCCGTAATTCTACTGGGACACATTTTTTTCTTATCACATTAACGACGAATTTCAGCATTTTTCATCAACTTTTCATCAAAATTAAATCAAAATCAGTTAGAACAATTTCCAACAATTTGGAAACCAATTCTCAATTTGGTACAAATTTTTCTTTCCTTTTTTTTTCAACTCGTGTGGACAAGGTTTTCTTCACAATGTTCTTCCCTTTCAACGATTTTTATTCTAAAAATTCTTTCCTTAATTTCAGATCCAATTTTTTTGTTGGGTGATACTTCAACTTGACTACCTTGATTTCATTTTAATGATTAAATTAAAATAAGTTGAATTGAAAATGCGCAAATTGTTTTATTAATTTTTCCTCATACTTTAAATTTTAAAATTTATAAGCATCGAAAATGTCCTCTTTAACATGTACTTACTTTCACGTCATGACAACATATCATAGACGACAGGTCATTGTTATGGTCACATGTCATGACCACAAGACATATTCCGGAGGTGATGTCGTATCATGGTCATGAGAATTAGGAAATTAAACGCATCAATGACAAAAAAAAAGAAAAAATTATGCGAGAAAAGTGCACATTTGAAATACCGAATATTTTCGCTGAGAAAATAAAATTTTCGTAGGTATTTCAATTAAAGTTTATTCGTCGAAAATTACTCACATTGCGGTTAGATTCGATCTTCGTAGATATATGCAAGGCGAACTAATTCGATTCCTGGAATAATACTGTTATGTTTTGTCATATACGCAATTTTTCATTAATTGATGAGTAAGTCAATAAGTGACACGTTGGTAGTTCATTCATTCGTTTCCGGTCATATTTAGTATGTGTTTATCATTTTAAAGAAGGTTTCATCGATGTACACAAAAGAGAAGAGGAATCCTTGCAAATTGACAAAATTACAAACGAATAAGATATTTCTTGAATTTTCATTAATTTGTTAATTCGTTCGCTTAATTTTATATGGAAAATATCATGCTCACAATTGATTAAATTTTATATTTTTCCATATGAAGTTTTAGATTTAATATTTCAATTTCTGTAAGTACTTTGATACGTATTTCACTAGTTCATTTGGAATTCAGATATAATTTAAAAATTTTAATTTCATATTATTTTTGATGAAATCAAGTTTGATATTTCAAGTTGTCAACTTTGATGGTATTTTTGACTTTGTTATTTCATGATATTTTTTACTTTTTTAAATTTCAATATCAATATCATAATCGTGTTTTGACATTTTCATGGCTTTGATATAGCATGTAAAATCGAAAATTGTCACGAAAAAGTGTTACAAAAAAGCGTCACGCGGTTGTCATGGTAACCGTTGTCAAGCTCATGAGTGACGATCTCAATATTTTCATGTTATGTCAACGTGTCATAGACGACAGGTCATTGTTAACCACATAACATGATCACGAATGACACACTTTACTACATAAAACAAGTCATTATCTTGGCGACGTGTCATGGTCAGGAGTGACATGTTACCATGTCATGGTAGCATGTCAAGTGTCATAATATGGTGACAAGTCATTATTA
>QBDW01005639.1:0-67718 GCA_003261595.1 Maconellicoccus hirsutus | reverse complement strand
CTATTTTAACACCACTACGGGCCAGATTTTCAATTTTCGTCTTAGGAGCCGAGATATCAACACTTAAATTTTTCTCACTAAATTGCGTTTTTTTCGTTTTGTAATTAATTAATCAAAAAAAGCTCTCCGTACAGTTCCTCCCGAGTGGATTTCCTTTAAATTAAATCAAACCGCAGTCAAATCCGTTCAGTAGTTTTCGAAAAAAGTGGTAATTAAGTGACCCCCTTTTTTCAGAAAAATCTTACTGATAAGAATGGTAAAGAATAGCCTTAAGAAATCCTTTAGGATTTTTTTATTAAGATGACGTCCTTCTGTGTGGTTTTATGTCGTCAATTTTTTCGAGTTTCGCGTATTTTTGATGCGGTGCTTGCGAAAATACGAGATAGACGCAGAGCATTTGTGAAGTTCACTGGTTGGGAATATTTTCAATTCGGGTTCGCCGAACCCTGTTTCGGATTGTACAGTGGACGCGAAAAGATGGGGTAAAAAAGGCGCGCAACTTGTATGAAAGAATAAGAGAGTAGCTATAGAATGACCGGCGACATGCGAGCGCTTCTTGGTTAGAATGCGCTGCATCTGCTATCTACGGTACCTACGTCGGGTTGGCCACGCTATGCTCAGGTATTCCGTCGTCGGACGGTGTATACTTTGTCTTCGACAACGTGTATATCGTAATTACTAATCGCGCTTAACCGTAAAAACCACCATATCCCCGAAGAAGTCTTCCGCCCATTACAAATTGAACGACCCTGAACCTGTCTACTTTAATATAGAGAAGTGCCGCGGACGCGGCGGAGCCGAGAGTGAAACGGTGCGAAGACCGAAGAGCGAGAGCGTATATGAACCGAGGCGCTGGAGACGGAGAGACCGCGTGCTCGTACTCGTATATGCAAGCTTACCTTCTGTGTGGTGTACGTAGTGTATACTGTACGCAGAGCTGCAGCCGCGTAAGGTTATATAAATTCATTGATCCAAACACGGTGCGGCGACGGTTCGTAGCTTGGTACCTCGGTGCCTCTGTGCCTGTGCGCCTCCGCGTATCACACGAATAGGTTAATAAACTCATCTTTGTTTAGACGAGAAACGATCTTCTTTGTAAGAGTTTCACGCTTCCTCGAATATACTATTGGAGTAAACGACGTAGTAACGTTGTATCGTTCTCCCGCCAAAACATCGTCGAAAAATGTCTCCTAACAAAGGAAAGTTTTTCGGCCTGTTTCAAGGATATCGACGCGTTGGCTCGATGAACCTATTGATTTCGTTGTTGTTTTTTCCATCTGCGACGTAGCCGCGATGGTACATAGTTTTTGTCGGTGTCCTATGTACACGTATACGGGTATCCCGCGGGAACCATTTAATTGAAGATTTTCTCGCAACAAGCTATTTTTGCGCATTCGCTAATTAGCGATTTTTTATTCGACGACCTGATTTTTGGCAACGATAATCCGGTTTCGTACGCCACGTACATCGGGCGTATGCAACGTGAAACGAACCCGTGTGATTTACGGTGCAAGTCTGGAGGCTCGTCGGTGACTGGCCAATGAACGCGAATTTACCACCATCGTCATGCTCGATGGTTTCTTTACGCGATGTAGTGCGGTAAATTTCACGTTTTGTTGGCGAATTCGACGTCGTCGGTGGCGAACGAATGGGGTTTGTTGGTCACGTGATTACGAACCGGGTCAATGACCGCCGTGAAAACGTCGAAAGGCCGTGAGGGTTGAGATTTCAGGCGATTGTAGTAATTCTCGATTTCTTTTTCGCAGATTACGAGCAAAAGCGTTGGATGAACGGAAATCGCAAGTTTTTAAGAAACGAAAGCGGTGAGTGTTTTGTGTTAATTAATTCGCGATGTCGCGGGCGCGGATTCGGATTTGAATTTTCGCAGAAGTGGAATTTCAGAGGGTAGTTTGTATCTGTCGGTTTGAGAAAAAAAGTCGCTCGCGAGGTTTATTTCTAGAGTTCTTTGTAGCTACAGCTACGCAAAGTACTACCTGCAAAAACCCAGAATTTTATGTTAACCTTTAATCCACCCCCTCCCACCTACTGAAAGAACAATTATTTGTCAAATCTTTTATATAAATATAAAATGGTAGCCGTTTTTTTGTGACCTCATCACGCCAGAACGAGCGAACTGAATTTCGTAAAATTTTCAACATACCTTGCGATACGCCCGTAGATAGCCCCAAAATGGGGGGAGGGGTGCAATAACGTTTTTGGAGAGGTCAATAATTACAAGCGCTAAATTTTCTCAACACCAACGTGTCCTATGACCAAAATACGAGTTTTTTTCAAATGACTTAAAATTACTGTTGGCACGTCCTTTAATACTATTTTGGGGCTCCAATTTTCGAAAAAAATCAAAAATATCGAAAAAGTCGTTTTTGAGCAGATTTGACCTAACCACCTTCCAGGTGTACCCTCCCTAACTACTCATACTGAATTTCGTGCCGTTCGGCCCAAAACCCCGCGCGAAGTGAAATTAAAATCGAAAATTTGCGGTAAATCATCATTGATTACTAACCGTAAATCGACCGTAAATTACGGTAAATTGTTGATAAAATACTCAAAATGACGGTAAATTACTGGTAAATTATAAAAATTTACTGTAATTTACCGGTAATTATTGTAAATACGGAAAGTTAATGATAAGTTTACCGAAAAACCGCAAACTTATGGTAAATCATCATTGGTTACCAACCGTAAATTACGGTAAATTGTTGATAAAATACTCAAAATGACGGTAAATTACCGGTAAATTATAAAAATTTACTGTAATTTACCGGTAATTATTGTAAATACGGAAAGTTAATGATAAGTTTACCGAAAAACCGCAAACTTATGGTAAATCATCATTGGTTACTAACCGTAAATTACGGTAAATTGTCGATAAAATACCCAAAATGACGGTAAATTACCAGTAAATTATAAAAATTTACGGTAATTTACCGGTAATTATCGTGAATATGGAAAGTTAATGATAAGTTTACCGAAAAACCGCAAACTTATGGTGAATCGTCATCGGTTACTAACCGTAAATTACGGTAAATTGTCGGTAAAATACCCAAAATGACGGTAAATTACTCCAAATTATGGTTAAATCATTGTAAATTACCGATGAATTTCGTAAATTGAAATACTGGTAAATTACAAAAATTGACGAAAAATTGTCATAAATTACCGGTAAATTACCGCAAATATTGCCAACTTACAGTAATTATTGCAATTTATCAAGATTGTAATATAAAATGACGTCTGTAACAATTTGCTGTCATTCGCCTTGGATGAAATACGACGATGATCCTTCAAAAGGAATCTATTAATTTGTATAATTGGAGCGCTGCTAAATCCGATGTAATTTTCAAATCGCTTCGTCATAATGGCTCGAAAACTGTATTAAAGGACAAAGGACGAAATGACTTTCGAGGCGTGGCCGCTATCGAAATATATGTTCACGTTCGTCGAAAAGTGATAATAGAAATGAAAAGTGAGATGAGCGGTGGAGGAATCAGCGTATTTACACGTGAATTCCGGGAAACATGGCCGAAACGCGACGAGATGAATAGATCGGTGGGACTCCTCGGCCAAAATTCTTTTCGACGATGACAAAAGAACGAATGAATTCGCACGCAAACCTTGTGCCGTATTATAAGTTGTGCTCGCGTCTCAGCAGCGTGAACCCCTTTGCGGAGTTATCGAGCCTAATTTTACGAAGCTGTATGGTACGATATACGGCGAATGGATCGGTGGACGTTATCCCACGATATGTACGATGCTGGCGGTACAATAATGCCTGACCGGACGCGGACGTTCGCGTAACAATGGACTGATTTATAGGTTAATGGTGCGCGAATGCGAATTCATACCGGCGTATTTTTAGCCGGCCGCAGAAGAACGGAAGAGTGGACGGTATTAGCGTGTAGATGGTCGATAAATCACGTAAGAAGACGATGTTTGGCGGAATATGGTTTCGGTGCAGTTTGGCCGCAGACGTACGTCGAGGAGGCGATTCGGTTGCCTTGGAGTGGCGAAAAAGGAGGCGCGAGGTAGTGTATAAGGTCAGTCACCGATGCTCGGCGGCGTCTATCTTTCGGTGGAGCGTTAATTATACGCGCGAATTAGCCGCGAAATGAAACTGGTTTAGTTATTTTTACAGTAACGGAGAAGCGAAGCGTGACTGGAAGGGTGCATCGTGGATACGAGGGGGTTCGATGTTTGCGCGCACGAATCAACCGACGACGTGATGATGAAGGAAAAAAAGCAAAGAGGTAGATTTTTATGCAAGCGTTTTACATTGTATTCGGAGACGCGATGAGTTCGCAGGCGTGAGCGGGGGCCCAGAGGTGCGGAAAAAATACGCGAAAATATATGGAAACTGGTTTGGCTTTGTGTGCGAAAAGACCAAAGACGATGAGGCGATACGCGATGAAAAAATACGTTGACCCTCGGCCTTGAATATGGTCGATGTTAAGGTTACGCGTAGTCTTTTGTGTCTACGTGTGCGTATACGTCGTATACGTCATTGTTTTTTTTTTCTGCGTGTTCATTACGCGAATATTTCGTTATTTGCGTCGCTGGAGAAGCTCAGGAGGTGAAAATAAATTAAACACGTGGGTATTTTTTACCTTATCACCTGGCGTGTTCGGGTAATTTTTACTTTTTTTCATGTGAGGTGCCGGTTAGGTAGGCTCGACGATCGGGTTGTATGACCTGTGCGACCAAGTGTACGAGTGTATGTCGTGTAAACGAACATGTGCTATTTTCAATTGACATATGGTTGCGAAAATTATGCTAATTTAAGTACAAAGCGCGTTAGAACATTGTGTAGTGCGCGTGTATATGCGCGAATGTGTGTAGTTCGTCTGACGTATTTTTAGGTTTCAATTGCGGGAGTCGTGCGATGAATCGAATACGGTCCGTTATATAGAACTTGCGAGAAGGAGAGGTGAAAAAGCTGAGGGAAATTTTGGGAGCAGAGGGAAATGTCCTGGGGGTTTCCTCAATATATATTTGCTCCATAATTGAACAACTCCCTTTCCCTCCTTAGAAGCCACATCGCTCACCTGTCAATCTAAAAGGCCGCCATTTTGTAAGTTGCCCCCACTTTATTTGTTTGATGTTTTCTAGGACTCCCTCTTAAAAAAAGACATGTCCCGTCAAATCGGCAGGGGGGTGGCGCCTATGATGATCGATAAAAATTGATGAAGAAATGCCAAAAAATATGATATTTTAGAAAAACATCGCAATAGTACGAAAAACGCTGATAAAACTAGAGAAAAATCCAATATATAACCCAAAATTATTTCTAAACATGAAAGAAAAAAAACGACGATTTTGTGTGAAATTGTCGGAAAAACGAAAATTTTGTGCAAAAGCGATAGAAAATTTGTGATACATAAATGTAGCAGAAAAATCAACGATAATCGTTGAAAAAATGCAAAAAAAAATAGAACTGTATTTAAAAAAAGAAAAAAAAAACTAAAAAAGACGATTACACTTGAAGCAAAAAACCGTGTGAAATCGTGAAAAACCATAAAACTTCCGAAAAGTATCTGAAAATACTAGAAAAACAATTAAAACAATTAGAAAAATAAGTAAGTAAATAATTGACGAGAATTGATAAAAAAAACACATGAAAAAAATTGATTAGTAATAAACTAGCACGTTAGAGTAAAGTAACGAGGATCTCGCGAATGAAAAAAAAAATCATAAAAATTCCAGAAATAGCGAATTTTAATTTCAGTTTATTAATGACGTCATCGTTTGTGTTTGTGGAACGCTGATTCGAATTGTAAACCGACGATTACACAGAGTCAAAGGTAATATAGTCATTTGCTAATTAGCGAATTGAAGTTCAAAGATACGTGATTCATCGTTTTCCAATGAAGCGGAAAAATCTTGTTTTTTTTCATCGGAGCGGGGATGTGAAATGGAGAAATTTATGTACAACTTGTACCAACAAAGTAACCTCTTGAACTTGATGGTATAATTGAAGGAAAATTGAATTCCAGGAATAAGCATGTTAAACCTTGCTGCGGTCATCGGAATGTCAGCTATTTGAATTTCGAGTCATTTTCTTGGTTTTTAAGCTAGTCGCAACAAAATGGAGCTTGTTTTCGCTGTAAAAATGAAAAATTGAGCGTAATGAGACTAAGTCAAAAAAATCATCGGAAAGGCGCGGTACTTGAAAAAGCTCCCCTCCCCGCAACGAAGATTTCAATGATTTTTACAGCAAATTGTATCCGAATTGCCTACCTCAGTGTGGAAAATTATCTATTTTTGTGATGAAATATAAAAATTCTCGCCTTCGCTTCGTTCGGGCAGTGTTAAAATTTGAATAATGCTGGGAAAAAAATTTCCCTGGTGAAAAAATTGTGCCTCTAGCGCCATCGCCTTGATCACTTGAATATTGATTTTTTATATTGCTGTTGACGGAGCTGTACGATTGAATCATATATGTATGTGCGGATGTAAGGACACGAACGAATTCCTTTCAACGTGAGCTGCTCTTCCACCTCGATGCGAGTGGAAGAGGACGCGACCGGACGATGCTAACGACGAAGCCGTATCGCGAGTATTTTCCCATATCTCACTCGATTAAGACTGCTCGTCCCCTTGGTGCTGGTCGCCGTATACGCATATGTACCCGGACACGTTACATGTAATCCATACTTGGAATCGGCGTCCGCGAATCGACCCTGTTCGTATTTTTTTTGCTGGTCGCTCGACATATACTGGAGAAACGCAGCGTATAATGTGCACGCACTGCACGAAAGAAGAACCAGTTAGCGGAGAAATTATGCGAAGAATGCGGCGCGCACATTATATACATATTTCGCAGAGAGAATGTACACACTACACATACACACGTCGAGTCATTGACCACGGATGCATGAAGCGTACAAGTCTGCATGAGCATTTTGTCGCGTTGCTTTGAATTTGTTGATGTAGCAACGGCATTGGTAGCAGTATTTTTTGTATTGGAAGACGCGGCGGATTTTGAGGCGTCTTTGATCGTGTGAATTCACATAGGGTACCGTTTGGGTTGGACTCCCTTAAGGGTGTCATTACCCTTTTGCATGTGTTCAGGGTGATCTAGTATGTTACGAAAGGATACAAGAGGCTGGTTTCTACAGGATCGACGTCAACGATCGCCGAACGAGAGGCCAAGTTGAAGGGCGGAAATGTGAGAATGTAATGCGAGCTCATTCGACGTATTCGATGGTACTTTTTTCTCAAATGGTCAATTCTAACCAAGTATCATGTACTTGTAATTTCGCGTGCACGTCATTGCCTTGGATATTTCCTTTTCGATGGTGTTTTCGAGCTTAAAATAAATACGCGATTTGAAAATAAGCTACGTTAACGAGCGTGCGACAAAATACCGATATAATGGTCGCGTTTTACTTAAACTATAATAATAGCCGAACGAGTCGAATGATAATCGTTATGAAGAGCCAAGAGGTGGTCATCGTGCCGGCGTGTAATTAGACCAGCGTTATTGCTGAAATCGTGGATAACTAAAGTAGAAGACAAACGGTAGCTTTTGAAGGGAAGACGAGCACCGGAGTAGTATATCATTAGGAAGTTATTAGTACCGCGACTGCTACTACGCGGTCGCGGCGGCGGCGGCGGCTAAATTGAGAATAAATAAGGCGCCGGAACAATGATGTCATTATCATCGAAAATATACATTTATATACCGAATCGGTTTATAAATCGTTGAAGCGATCGCGATGTCGTTACCGCGTCGGTTTTTTATTCTAATGAGTAAAGCGATTCTGAGAATTGACAATTTTTTGTTTTTTTTTTTTTTGTCGGCGCTCGATTCGTCGCGTACACGCTAAATGCGTATTTATGAACTCGCCGAGACCGATTCGATGAATAATCGAGGCGGGAAATCGAAGGGTATTTATTTTTACATAACAAACGTGTAATCCTAAAGTAACAAAAATATTAGCTCGCTATCACAAATACATCGCGTAAACGTGTAGTATATGATGAGTACCCGATTGAGTGATGGATGTCGATCTTCGGTGGTAAGTCGATGATGTAGTGCTCCATAGATGACGGATTGTGGCGTTGAAAAGTAAATAGACGCAAGAATATTGATCTTGGAGTGTCGAAATGTCAATAAAATGAAGTTTACTATTGCGATCATTGTAAACTAGCGAATCGTTCGCGAACGTTTTAAGTAGATTTTCAATTTTTTCAGACATTTGGCGTGTAAAATGATCGCTATTTGGTTAATAGTTGAAATGAACGATTCGTTCGAATCGGTGAATCAGTCGTTCGCAAATGATTCGTAGGATGTTGGGTCGTTCGTGAATGATTTTTTGATGTCGGTGTGCAGTTCAGGAACGAGTTGTCGTATTTCATCTAGTCGTTCGCGAACGATTCATCGCAGGTCATCGTAAACTATTCTTTGGATGTCATCAAATCGTTTGCGAACGATTCGTAGGATGTCATTGGATAGTTCACGAATGATTTGTTGGATGTCACGAAGTCGTTTGTGGAAGATTTATTGCATGTCGTCGAGTATTTTGTCAACTATTCCTAGGGTCTCATCAAATTGTTCGCGAACGATTCGAAATTTTTATTTATACCAATGATCTTAATTCTTACTAAAAATTTGTCGTTCACGAATGACTCGTATGATTTTTGGTTATCAGATGATTCGAATCATTGTTCGGTCATAGTTCATTTGAGAATAATTTTTCATATTTTTTTGAAGAATTTGTTCGGTCGTTCCGAAAAATACTGCTAGATTTGGTTTTATTGCATCAAAAAACACTCATTGTAACGAAAAGTATGTTTTTTGGGTCTATTTAATTTTGTTTGTATTTCCTCTCATTTTTTGGAATTTTGAACCTCTTCGTCTCCCCTCCATTGGGTCAAATCTAAAAAATATTGCCAGAATCGAGTGTAGCGCGCTGAAAAACGTGTATTTAGATACCCACTTGATTTTTTCCTATTTCTAGGGGGTGTCTGAATCTCCCCCCTCCCCCCTGAGCCAAATTCGAAAAATACTGCTAGATTTGGTTTCATTGCATCTAAAAACGTATAGTGTACTCGTACATCAAATATGTTTTTTGGTAGTCTATTTATTTTTTTCCTATTTTCTCTCATTTTTTGATTTTGAACCTCCCTCTCTCCCCTCCACTGGGTCGAATTCAAAAAATATTACCAGATTCGGATTTAGCGCACTGAAACACGTTCATTTTGACACTCTGCTCAATTTTTTCATATTTTTTGGAATTTCACCCCCCTCCCCTTGAGTCAAATCTGAAAAATAATGCCAGATTCGGTTTTAACGCATCAAAAAACATATATTTTGATGCTTAACCCAATTTTTGTTTTTTTACCCCCAAAAATTTGTAATTGCCCCACCCCCTCCTCTTGAGGTGTGAGGAGCAAAATGACCAAAAAATCGTATTCCACGGTGAGAAATACTTTTGAAAAGGTCATTTTCAATTCACCCTTGCGATTAGGGAACTGATAAAGCAATGCGCAGCTAAATCGTTTTTCTGACCCACTGTGCGCCGATGATATATTTACATATGTATAATATGTATATCACTAACGAAGCTTGATCTTGATAAATCTACGCCCATGATGAGTATAATACGTACATCTCTTACACTACAATACAATAGTACATAAAATAAAAACAAAATGAAAAAAAAATGGACAAAGGTACACGTACGCGGACTACGCAGAGATATTCAATAGAAAAATGCTTAATTGATTATTATACAAATTATGAGATCAGTAAATTACGTTTTCAAGAATTACAATGATTTGTCTCGGGATTAATATATCGCGTACATTCTCTGGATATAATTAAACGACGAAGTTTCGATCGCCGTTGGCGGCGGCGGCGGCGGGGATCGCAGCGGCGGGTAATTTTTTGCGTAAAAGTTGCTGAACCTCGGTTCGGAATTCAAGGTTTTCGCGCGAATTTAATTGTTTCATAAATGGTAACAAACTCAACAAGAATAGTCTATCTTTGTCTTCGGTAATGGCGTATAAATCGGACGTTTCTCTGACCTGCGAAAATAAAAACGTGTAAATGTAACAAAGTAGTCTGGTTTAATGTGAAGGGAGGGTGGTGGAGGGGCATTGGTAAGGAGAGGCTGGTATGTATTTTTTTTTTTTACGTATGTACAAGTATACACCGCGGCCATAGCGTATCGAATATTGGCTAAATACAGCACGAACACGCACGCACACATATAATATCTATAGTAGTAAGTACATAGAAACGAGTGCAACACGCAGTCTGACATTGGCTTTTGATGACGAATAAACCGTGAAAAATATAATTTATATCCTTGATACCGCGTACTGGTGTGCGTGTGTGCGTGTGCGTGCAATACGTAAAATAAACGCGTAATATTGAGCAATATCATAGGGAAATTGATCGTACAGAGCACGTGGTGTTTTGTAATCGCGTCGCCGCCGTCGCTGTACGAAAAGGCTGCGTGAGATTGGTGGCGGAGACGCGGATTCGCGGTAATGCGGAGGCCGGAGGTTACGAAATGTGGCACTGGTCTGCAAAAAGACTTTGGTCGCAGGCTCGAGTAATTAACGCGAAGGTGGATTTATCGGCGAGTACTTACTCGTTGGACTATCTTTTCGATTGCGTCGTCATCTAAATCTAAGCCTGGTTTATCCGTCTGACTCCAAGGGCGTTTTTTACGTTTGGCAGGGGTTGCGCCGCAGGTAGCGGAGGTGTTCTCGCTGATGGCGTTTTGATCGAAATCGACGTCGACGATGGAACGAACGTCGGCAGCGGCGTGCGAAGTGGACGCATCGTCGACGTCGTCCGCCTCCTGCGAATTCGGATCCGCTTTCAAATCGATCACTAATCTTTGTTCGTCGTTAGTCTCAGCTGCCAATGCCATATCATTCGATATCTTCCTGTAACACGAGAACGGTGTACGTTTGTTTACACTAATTGGCTGGTCGTCGCGGTAATCGTGTTCGACTGGGTCGCGGAAGTACGCGAGTAACTTGAGACCGTTTCGATTGATCGCGATGATCCTGAGGCTTGGTATTGCGAAACGTTTTGACGAGGTGTGTTTGGTAGCGGAGTCAAGGAATTTGGGGTTTGGTTGGTTTTCGTCTCGGTTTGCGGGGGTTTTACTCATTTGGTCGGGGCGCCTCTTTATCGTGTTTAATACTCGCGTTTTTCTTGGAATAATCTGAACGGAGTACTTGGAAGCGGAAAGAGGAGCCTGGGTTGTCGAAGTACTCCGGTGGAGCGTGGACCATGAATGCAGATGCCAAAAGAATATATGTGGTGCTATCGAAGAATGCCGATGATGCCGTGGACCAATGGGATGACAAAAAGCGTAATATTGGTTATGATTGGCGAAAACGACAAAAGTCTGGCTTGAATTATCATAATAAAGAACAATATAAAAATGAAAAAGGCGAACGAAACACGTGTAAAATTTGAATCTCGAAGGTTCACGCGAATACCCCTACGAAGCATACTTACTTATCCGTTTTTGGCGTTCTTGTCCTCAAGAAACTCCTCGGCCATGAAGTACCGTCCGCTTTGGTTAACCAAGAGTTTACCATCGCAGTGGTGTCGAAGTGTTTAGCGTGCGGACCGAATTGACTGACGAATATGGCGTCGGCCATTGTGCAAGTCTTGAAAGCGTCTTTGAAATTAACAGCGTTTTTGACATCGTTGGCCAAGGTTTTAAGACGATCGACGAGAGCGGTTTCGAAATCGTAATAAATAAAGATATCCGGATTAGTGTGCCGAATCAGCGTTTCCGCCAGGTCCGAGCTGACTCCGAGTAATTGGGATTTTCTTTCTAGTTGAAAAGAAATGGAACTTTGACGTAGGTAATCCTCGGCGAAGTATTTTTGCAAGCAATTCAACAACGAAACGACAATCTCTTCGGAGCTACCTGAAATCAGTGGTAGGAAATCGAAAAATACGGCTCGTTGACGCGAAGAGGAAGCTGGAGGTTTGGTATCGTCGGGATTTTCATCGTCTGCTTTCAGATGTAAAGCTATGGTTGTCCTTTTACCCAGTAACGCGGTTTCGTATACGAAAACGGTGATTTTATCGGCACGCGAGAGTAATTTGTTGACGGTGAATTTGCGTAGCTCGCAGGCCATATGGGTTAGGATGGAGTTGAAGAGTTTTTCGGCGTGTAGCGAAGTTCCGGAGACGTTTTGAAAAAAGGAAGACGAGCAGGTGTTGTGGAACTGAGCGAAGGGTTGGTTTCGTGTGACGATTTGATGGACCGAATCGAAGATACGAGCTAAACAAGAGGTATCTGTTTTGTGTTCGGGCTCATCGGAGGTTTCGGCTTGCTGCAGGCGTTGACTCATGTTCTCGTCGAGCATTACTGCCTGAATGTGCGCTTTGGAGTTGCGATGCTCGAACATCTTCTTACGCAAGCTCGATTGTTGGTTTTCCAAAGTTCGACCGCTGAATGATATCTGGCATGTTCGCCAACCCAGCGTTGGTTTCCGGGTTCCTAGCATTGGGTGTAATGGTAATGATACCGGTTTAGATATGGCGCCATTTTCGCCGCCGTCGTGTCAAATCGACGCATTTTTCCTAGCTTTTTGCTGGCAGTTTGCCGGAAGGAATAGCAAATACGTAACACTTTCCACAGCAACTTGCCGGCAAATTATTGTAGCAAAAATGCTCGAAATAACAGTCTCAAAATCATACTAGTTTTTTGCTAGGATCGTTTGCTAGCTCGATTGTCAATTAAGTGGTGCTTTTTTTGTATTTTCTCCAAAATTTTACATTTTTTGATATTACAAACGCGGCAACCGCGGAAGTACCATGTTTCCAATGAAAAAATCAACGGGAAAGTCGCATTCAGGATCGTCGAATTGTACGTAGTCCAGTAAAATAGCTGAAAACAAGGGTCCATGATGCAAATCGGAAGGAACAGCTGAACTTTTGTTTAAAGGTCGATTTCGATGCCCAGATAGGCTACTATCACGTTTTGAGCGCTTTCATAATGCCTCTGGTATCGTTTACATGTTTATTTCAAGCATGCTCAATAACCCCTCTTCTTCGAACGATCGTAGCTCCATCCCCCTCAACTTAGAAATTTCGTTTATATCTCATTCGATGATAAATTTAATGTAGATTAAGTCATTATATAACTACAATCGCATTACGATCAATATTTTTCGAGTTATTGCGCAAAAACCTTAATTGGGAGCTTAAATCTACACCCGGGACACTAGGGGACTCCTCGGATTTGTAATCAGTGCATCGAAATTTACCTATAAACAAAAATTCAGCTGTCCCCTTCGATTTGCATCATTCAAAGCTATTTTTACTAGACTAAACACCATCAAAATCTTATTCATATCTCAAAACCTTGAAAAAAGGAGAGTGCCTCATTTTACCAGTGCCACCAAACACCAGCGGCAACCCTCGCTTCACGGGCGATTGCCGCGTTACGTCGGAAATGTCGATCCACCGCGTATCAGCGGCGGTGTCACGTTTACGCGCACGCGTAGTTCTGCGCCCGCAAACGCGAGACTGCCACTGGAACGTAGCGGTTGATAACATGACGGGCGTATGTTTACGTATCGTTGTCGTTGATGATTTTTTACGCGAAAATTACGTATTTTTTCGATATCAGGTATATCACGTTTTCTGTTTCTATCGATTGTCAAATCACATTGGAAATTTTTTCGATTAAGAAAAAAATTTTACGAAATTTGGATGTAAAAATGACTGTCAGATGATTCAACGTGATTGAAATGCCGCGTGTTTGGAATCGAAAAATCTTTCAAGGTGAAGACCAATGCTGAAATAACGGTTCGTTTACAAATCAATATGGAGAATAATTTGTGGATAGGTGTAGGAGATGTATGGCGCCGTTTGTTTAAAGAAGGAAATTTTTTGCTCATCTGTGCTGTATTTATCCTCGGACTGATGCGATATTTGGTGTACCTTTTATGGTACTTTTTCATTCGTCTATTTGATGCGAACCCGAGATGATGAATTTTGCCGAATAAGTGTGCAGTTGGTAGACGAAGGGAGGGCGTACGTGGTATGTCTTTTCTACAATGATTTTCATGCTTGGATTCGATGGTGGCGTGGTGGCGTTGAGCACGGTGGGCCAAATGAGCGGAATGCGGTACGACAGACGGCGAACGTGGCGCGGAAAAAAAACACGTGACGCTTACCTTTCTCGAAGGCTACGTTGAAGTTATCGAATCGAAGGCTATTTTGCACGTTCATGCACGCTTTACATCCCAATTTACCATTTTTGACCAGCAGCCATCTATTGACGAGTTTGAAATTATTGCATTGCGTTTGGGACCAGCATTGCGGTATGTCGTGCGGATACGTCGTAAATAAATCGTCTTCGGAGACTAATGTGGGTTTTGGCACGTCGTGGAATTCCGGCTTGGATTCTTGGTCGTCGGATTCCTCGAAAATAAGCTCTTCTTTGATATCGACTAAGTCCGCGTCCGCTTGCTTATTGCGGTCGGCTTGCATTTTCGCCGCTACGTCGACACGATCATCACCACGGAAACAGCGTTACGTACTAGGCGGAACGGGAACGGCGAAACGGTGCCGAGCTGGTCGCGTTCGTGTTTGTGGTAGGGGTACGCGGCGCAGGCAGGGTTGCCATTTTGGACGAGTGAAAAGTCACGCTACGACGCTTTATCGTCGTGTATTTCGACGTAGATTTCGCCGATTTGAGAAAAAGGCGCGGAAGTGCGGACATACGTAGTCGTACTGTGGACCAGTGCCCACGAGTCAGGATATTTTCATTTATTTATACGCGATTAATCATCGTTTCGCGATATACGGGCAAATGTTGGAAGAGGATATGACACAGCTGAGCAGATTTTTCCATCCGCGTTCGTGTAAACTGTGTAAATTTTCTAAGCGAGATAAGGTTGTTATATGATAAGCGATATTGCAAAATTCTGATGAATGTAACGTATGTCTGTTTTGTACGCTACCCTCGCGTACTTGTGATTTTCTAATTAGTAAAAAAGCCACGTGAGCAAGGTGGACGGGAACTGATGACACGTGCACTTTCCATAATAGAAAAACCGAAGAGAAGCTCCGAAATATGTTGAGGTCATTGCGAGCAGAATATTTGAAAAATTCATTCGAAGTTACCAAAAATTAAAAAATAAAAGCGCGAAAATTTTCTCCATCAAGACCCTACCTGAAAAGACCAAGGGGGGGATTACGATTTGAAAATAATAAACACGTGACATGTAAATATTACGCGATACAAATGAACGTGAATAATAACGCGAATATCACGATAAATTCTCTATCTCGAGGCGTGTAGACATAATATGCGTAAAATCAGGCAAAAATAAAAAGAGAACCGGTTGAGTAAGGCGGCTGAGCCACGACGCGATATCAGCTGATCGCACGATTCGCGAATAAAAATAGCAAGCGAACGAGGTACAAGAATACGCGGTTTCGAGATAATTAGCGTATTGTTTACAAACACGTCGAAAACACGTAATCGAGTCGCAGGCGGCCGCGTGGTAATTACGCGTAATTAAAATGCCGGAATATACGAAAGCGAGATTTATCGAGGACGTGTAGATGACTTACTTGTGAAAGCTCGGATTTAGGAATTCCAACAAATTGAAGTACGGCCACGTGACTTTTAGAGGTTTTCCTTCGATTCGACGTATGGTGAGTTTACGCGTTTCCCTCATGTAGTTGCTTCGTAGGTTCGCCCATTTTTCGCGGCACAGCGTCTCTGTAACGTGTTGAAAGAACGTGCGTGAATTCGTATGTGGTAACGAACCGGAGTACGGGGGCTTTGGGGGTTCATTTGAGAGGATTCTTAAGCGTAAAGAAATCCTATTTGCGAAACTAGGAAGCAGGTCGATATGGATATGTTCAAAATGGACGTTATATGTATTATCAGTTGTATAAGTTAGCCTTGGCCACTTGGCCAGGTGTATTCATGTTGAAAGGTTTTTTATAAGGTTGGGGATGACTTGAGAGAAAAAAATTTGAAATAAAAGTTGTTGGAAATTCAACGAGGAATATTTTCTATAATTACAGTTTTTTTGTATTTTCTTAAATTTTGTCGTGATTCAATTTTTTTTGAAAATAATGCTTAAATTTTTGCAAAATTGATGAAGATGAAGAAGAATTATGAATTTAAATGTAATCTCCGACAATTTCTGTCTGTTTCCAAATTTTTTCTCTTAAGTAGATTAAAGTCTGACAGAAACGCATCAACTGAGAAATTACGCCTGTAACTTTGACAAACAAAATATTAGCAAAATTTGAGGAGGTACGAAAAAATTTTCCCCCTAATGTATTTTCATTTTATTTTATTTTAGAGCTCCTTTAATTATTGAAATAGGCAAAATGTGTATGCTACATTTTTGGTCACACTTTTGCCCCCAAAAGGACTCGTCACTTTATTTGGCTAAGTAAAGAATTTTTTTAATTTTTTTTTCAATACGAAATTTGTAGAAAAATTGTATACACGGCAAAATTGCTAGCGAATTGCACCGAGTGACAAATGGATCTTAAGGGTTGATAATTTGAAGCACCCTAGCGTTGACCCCCCTCCCACTCTTACATTTGACATGACAAACGCTGAAAATTCACATAGAAGGACGAGAAAACGAGACTAACGCGTTAACGTAGATCTCCCGCTGGTACGCGGCGGCCGGTATCAACTTGACGGGCGTGTGACGTTGGTGATTTTTCGATATTTTTTTACGCGAAAACTATCGATTTTTTTGGTACATTACATATGAAGTTTTTTCTTTTAATTAATATGTGAAACGTGTTAAAAAATGTTTTAACGAAATGAAAGAATTTTTTTTTGATTTGGCTCAAAAAATGACGCTTAAAGGGATTTCTAGGTGACGTGCCCAAATTACAAAAATTTTGATTATCGAGTTATACACGCAGGTACACAAAATAATAATTTTGTGGGCGCTTTTTTTTATGCTGCGACAAATTACCAATGTGGGTGTCCGGCTTTCTCGAGAGGGAGGAATTTCTCACCTTTTTTTCTCATAACGATATACAAATGAAAGAAATCGAAAACGGAAGAGGAAAAGGGGCGAACATTTTTTATACATCTATTACAAAAAAGCGAAGTTTTGTAATTTTTGAGGAGGTTTTTAATTAATTACTAAAAACGTGAGAAATCGTTGAATTTTTCCAACCAGGGCAAATCCTCATGTACACCAGGAAAATGTCCCGGGTGCTCTGGGGTAGTACGGGCCTGTAATATTTTGTTGAAAAATAATGGAAAAATCACAGATTAAATTCCACATTTCGTTAGCTTTTTTCCAAACGAAATCGTTTCGTTTCGCATAACGTTACAGCAATTTTTTTGAAAGAGGTGCGTTTCGTTTTTTATTTCGTTCCACCATCCTGCCCAGTGGTGTTTTACCATGCGATGAAATAAAATTGATTTAAATCCTTAAGCCCTACATTTCGTGTCAGCTTTCCATTATTTGGTTTGCGCTCGCTTCTCTTTGTGGGATTTCGCGGGCTACCCTACGTGTAGAAAAATTTATCCGACGAGGTTTAAAACGAGGGCGATACTGTGCGATATTCGATTCCGGAAATCGTATCAATACGCGTTTTCTTAGGTATTTCCGAATGTAGGTAGAGGTAGGTAGTGGGTACTATGCAGGTATATGGCGAATTACGCGATACAGCTTTGTATGGCTTCTGCGAAAAAGCGATATTGTTTGCAGAAAAGTCCGTGGTCCGAGCGCGTGTACGATCTGGGTGTCGCGGGAGTGTTACAAGCGGCGTGAAATACTCGTCGCTCTCGATATAACGGCGCGATTTACATATAACGGAGCTTTATTTACCACCTCTTCGTCGCGACCCCCTTGCCGGCGTGATTTTCGATAGTTACACAATGGCGTATTGATTAACAACCGCTTAGCGACAATGTAAAGCGTGTTTTTGTGCTGAATTGGCGGTTTTTTTTCTCATTTTACGAACACGTTAACAACAAAAACGACGAAATTAAGTAAACAAGAAGAAAGGAAAAATATGTTATCGGTGGTACGTGTGTAGTGGTGTAAATTTCAGTACAAAGTATATAGTTCTTTGGTTGCGACGTATAAGGTAATGTTATTGTTTTCGTATTACGTACACTCGGTTTGGCCGAATTATTGTGTCTGATAGGAGAAGGCGGAAAGAGGGGAAGGGGGAAATAGACGAAAAATCGACGATGCAATTAAAACTTCGAAATGTGTAGCGAAACAGAGATAATTTGTTTTGTTCGATTTGCGAATTTAAACGTAGAAAAAGATGTTTCTTGAGGAAAATATTATTCTCGATAAGAAGAAAATGATTATTTTGATATTTTTTATCAATTTCGCGTCGAAGAGGTTTTTCAAAATGATACGTTTTTGTCGGGTTGTCGTGAGGAGTGAAAAATCTGCTGAATTGAGAAGTTTTTAAAATCTTATGCCGGAATTGATGTAATTAATTGATAAACGACGTTATTGCATTTTAACTGATTTCACCGTTTTATCTGCGCCGCGTGTGTAATTTTCAAACGCGCATTACGATCACGTGGCTCTGTGGTGAGATTTCGATAAGACGGCTCGTTTCGGTGGGAATTACGACGACGTAAGATGAAGTGACCTTTGAGCGGGCTTCGTCGTGTTGTGTATTCGAGGGTGTAATTTCTAGGGCGTGTTGAACTGTCGAGTGTCAGATTACCTTGGTGCGATTTTTTGCGAGGTTGCTTTGTAGTATTCTGCGTTTTTTTTTGGGGGAGGGGGGGGAAATATTTTCGTGTGTAGCATCAGTGAATGGGAAAACCGAAAATCATACTGTAGGCTTCAGAACAGTTCGTCGATGCCGTTTTCGGATTCAGCGGGTCCAAATTAAGGGGAAAATGGCTTTTGCGCGATTTAAAATTATTTTTCAAAATTGTTTATTTTTAATAGATTTTGTAATTTTTAAATTTCAAAAATTCGCCAAAACTCGGAAAGTTAATTTAGGCAGCAAAAATTTTGGTTTTGGGGATTTTTTGACATGCTCTTTCGAAAAATCCAACTCTCGTTCAAATTCGAGCCGGACACCTCGAGTGGTTCCCTTGTCAGATTAATCCATGGTCCGCATAAGGCAAAAAAAATGAAAACGAAAATTCTTCAGGTAATTTAGAACTTTGAGGTGATAGGAAAAAGTACTAATAATGAAAAATATTCCTATTTTGATTCCACGCAATTGCAATATTCTGATTGAAATTTATATGAGAATGTTTTCTTACGGGGTTTTTCCAATTTTGAGGCCTTTTTTTCAGTCTGATATAAACTCCGTGTGCATCGGACCGAATCCTTTTCCGAGCCGACGAATAATTTATTTGTTAAGTAATAAGACTCCGCGAGTGGAAATATTCATAGGGTTGTCTATCTGGGAACTTTCTCCGGAATTCGGAGGATTTTTCGGTCGATTTGAACTACAGGGTGGTTCGTTTCGCGCTGATGTTTTGGCAACGCGACTTGTGCCGGTGGTTTTCATTATCATATTTCGAGCAGATTATTTTTCATTTTGGATTCAAGGCCGATGTTGACGAAGATAAAATTAATAAAATAATTAAGGCGGTAATTTATTAATTTTCGTTTTGTTTTTATCCGCTGCAAAGCGTTGTATGGGAACGCGAAGCGAAAGATTTTTACGAAATGTATTTTTTTTTTCGTAATCTGCTTCTTCAACTCGATACGACGTTCATTACGCGATAAATGATCGTACCAGATTATATAGCTGAAGAGAACACGACCTCGAATAAGTGCTCGCTGGTTTTATCGTTTGCGATGATCTTACATTTGGGTTCGTATTTCGTCGAGGACGCATCGAGTCTCCCTTTGTCCATGCGCTTTCACAAATCTTATTTTTCGAAGGTGTATGCTATGTGTGCACAAGTACTGGATACTTTATCGTGTTAGAATGTTTTTTTTTTTAAAAAAACGGCTCCGTAAACCTGCATCTAAGCGGGGTCGTTAAAGCGACCGAAATTAAATTTTATGCTTTTTTCATGCGTCGTAAAATGCATTATTCGACTCTGTTCGATATATGGAAAGACAAGATGTTGAGAAAATTTCGTCGTAATCTGTGTTAATCGTTTGTTTTGTAATTGTTTGATATGGTGATGTTGAGTAAGAAAGTTGGCGGGATGTCATTCGGAAGAAATCGAGCTTAGAGTGAGCATCAGCTTTGGGTCAGGTCAAGGGCCCTCGTAGAAGTCCCAAGAATCGCGTGAAGTAAATTTCCGGAAAAATAGAGTTCAACATTGACGAAAAAAATGCCTAAATGTCACGTTGCTTTTGAGGAATCTGCATTTTTCATCTTTTATCACGGTTCAATTTGCTCTTCTCAATGTAAATAGTAATTTTTGCGGGTCGTTGAACTCGAGAGAACATTCAGGATTTCATGTGCGTTGATTTTGACAATTTACACACACCCCTCCTCACCGCCCCACGCCTAATTTTATAACGTCCTCCACGATTTTAGGTAATTTTTGAGAATCGTTTATGAGAAAAGGTAACCTTACGGAACACCTTGTGATTACAATTCGTCGGTACAGTAGAAACAAGCAAATCGCGATTTAATTAAATACGGAATTTTAATTAATTTTGCGTCGTAATAAATTAGACGGCAATTTTAAAGCCGGCAATTTTTCTCCCTGAAATTTATCGCGCGTAAAATACTTATAACGAAAAGGCGGAAAATTAATAAGGAAATAGAATACGATGCAATAGTTGGAAAATGTGCAAATTGAGCTTGAAAAAAAAACACGTGAATATGCGTCGTCGTGGGTATGTCTTCGTGTGACGTGTACTTTTACAGGGAAAAACTTGTAGTGAAATTTAAAAAGTGAAATTTCACCTCAACCGCATGAAAGAGTAAGCTAAGAGATGAGAGAGACGGATTAAGGAGGGTTGGAAAAAGGCACCGATGGAGTCTATTGCGAGAGCGTAAAAAATAAGCGAAAATCAAGGCAGGTGTTTTCAAGCGATTACGAGGATTATTTTTTAGTAAAATACCTGTGTAATGTAAACTTTCGGCTATCTGTCGCCAGAGCTCATTAACGTAGGCTCGATTCTTGTGCATTTCGTGTTTAGCGTCGAAAACGGCCGGGTAAAGTTTTACTTTACGTATTAAAGCTTCGTAATTAAATTTACGTATCTTCGGGTCCATATCGAAACGAGGTGATCACGGTGAGCGAGAGCCCGAAGGAAGCTTTGCAACGATCGTCTACCCGACTCTTCAGAAATACGTAGGAAAGCGGAGAAGGATTTAGCGCGAGCGACGAACTAGGAAATACGCGTTGGCGCGACGTACGCGCCGATTTCGAGCCGATTGCTTTCAATCTTGTTTTGTGACTGGGATGTGCGAGAACGACGTCGAGAAAAGTTGAGAAAACCCGGGGACTTGACTGGGCTATGGCGCGGAATTGGGCGCGAGCTCATTCCAACTTTAACGGGCTACGGTTAAGTTTTTACGCCTGCCGCAATCGACCTAAATGCCGTTTACGGATTTGAGCCTTACGTTACTTGTACGCTAGCGTAAAGGGGAGCGTGTGCAGGAGCGGGTGGGGCGGAAGGATCGAAGGTGAGAGAATCGAAGCACTTGTTGCGAATTCATTTAACGTGAGATATTCTCGACGATTCGGTGATTTAGATTGCACGTATTGTCGATTTCAGGTAGGTGGTGCGCGGTACTCCGAGGGAGGAGTGTAGGTGGCCTTATTTCGAAATCGAAGCCGTTGTTGAAATTTGTCAAGCTTCTTTCTAGGTTGCAAAGGCTGTATCGGGTAAGCAAGCCGATTCGGCCTTTTTGCTCGAAAAAATTGAAATTAATGTGGTAGTTACATACTACTAAGAAACGTTCATGACCAAAATTTCGGATCCCTGTTCCCCTACCCCCATCCCTTTTTGAGAAAAAAATTCCTAATTGAAAAACAAATCGGAATTTTTTCCTCGAAAATGGTAAGAGGGGGAAGTTGAAATTTTGATATGTGGCAGACCTTTATGAACGGTCTATGCACTAAAATCAACAACCCTCCACCTTCATTTTACCCCCACCAAAATACGTTTCTCAACTTTTTTTTTTATTTAATTACGGCCCCGCCGAGTAAAAATTTTTTAACTTAGGTGATAGGTGCCCTATTGACCCGCAAATAATATAAATATTTTTTCAAAATTTTCACTCAGCGGGATCATGGTAAAAAATAATGAATTCAAGTGCGCGCATGGTCATCTGCATTTCCCACTGTGCAGTAGCGCTTCGTTTGTAACAACGGGCGACACGTTGCATTAGGCACGTTATTACATGGTTCACGCAGTAACTTGCCCAACGCGTCACTTCGCGCGTTGTTACGAACGAAGCGCTATCGCATGGTGGGAAGTGCAGATGAACGCGCGCGCACTTGAATTCATCACTTGAACAATTTTTTTCTCGAAATCTACCGATTTTTGGGTCTTTAGCTATATAACGTGTTTTGTTATAAATAATTTGAAGATGATTTTGCAATTTTTTTCGAGTTGAAAAAGTCGATTTTTGTACGTTTTTTTAGTTTTTCACCATGATCTCGCCGAGTGGAAATTAAAAAAAAATATTTATATCATTTGGGGGTGAATAGGGCACCTACCGCCGAATTTTCAAAATTTTCACTCAGTTGGACCATAGTTAAATAAAAAAAAATAAGTTAAAAAATGTATTTTCGCAGGGGTAGTGTGATGGTAGAGAGTTGTCGAGTTGTAGTATAAAGGTCTGCCACATACCAAAATTTCATCTTCTCCCTTCTTATTGTTTTTGAGAAAGAAATTCCGATCTGTTTTTCAATTAGGAAGTTTTCTCTGGAAGAGCGGTACAGGTGGGTGTCTGAAATTTTGGTCATGAACGTATCTCAACAGTACCTAACTACCACATTAATTTCAATTTTTTTGAGCAAAAAGGCCAGATCGGCCTGTCTACCCGGTTGCGACCTTAATCGTATTTTTTTAGCGTTATTTAAGACGTTTAGTCGTTGTAGCATTTGAGCGTGCGTAGTGAGGGGATTAGCTGAAATTGAATTTTAAGATATTTTCATTTTTTCTTCTTCCTCCCCCCTCCCAACTCCTCCATCCAAAAAAGTCCGTGATTGCGCTTTTGCGTAGCTTTTGATTTGCCAAATTTTCCACGCAGAATAGAGAAACTTGTGAAAATCGCGTTCATTCGCAGCGCGTCGACGAGCAACGGGATTCCCACGTGGTCGTGGCGGTAATTCAATATGGCGCTGCGTTAATTGAAACTCTACGCGTTTGATCGGGTTACAGGTTACGTGTATCGTTTTGCGATTAGTTAATGTAAACGACGAATACCTTCGGTAATTAATGTAGGTTAATTTGATATTGCGATCGTTTGGTGAGGTGGTGCGGAGGACAACGCAAAGCGTGTGATTTTTTGTATTCGTGTAATCGGCGCAATTAGACGGTTACATATGTGATAGCTGGTTAACTAGGTCGTCGTGTTTTTTGCGGAATTTTCCTATTTTTCGTTTTTTCGGCTTTTCTATTCGATAACACATCGCCGACGGTTGGTTTTGCGGTTATTTACGAGGACTATGTAGGTAGAGAGGTGCGAGTATATCAAAAAAATAAAACAATAATGTCGAATAATGACGTGTAAATAAACGAGTAAATGTTACGCATGGTTTAGCGAACCTATACTCGGTATGTAATACATACATTTACGTCGAGTAAAATATAGGTCAGTGCTTTTTGAATTTCGAATGCTAAAAAATAAATTTGTTACGTTGCAGCACTGACTAGCAACGTGTTGGCTGAACGAGCCAAGAAGTTGTTACGTTTCGTCGAATATACCGAATGAAAATGACGTGATAGCGAATTATAGCCTCAGTTTGATATGTCCTTGTGGCGCAGAGGATAGCGCGTTGGACTTCTAATCCAAAGGTCGTGGGTTCGATCCCCACCAAGGATGCAATTTTGTCGATACGATTTCACTGTTTGATGTTTTTTTTGGCACGAGAGGGTGTGGCAAGGGTGTTTCGTCAAAAATTCGATTTTTCGGAGAGGTTTTTTAATTTTTTTCGGTGGTTTATACGGGAATATGCGTTCGGTGCTCGTAATCCGTTTGGTGTTGAAGTGTTGTCGTGTTGAAGGGGGTTTGAAGTGGGTTGTTTTTTTGTTTTTCACGTAAACCTGCGAATTAGGTTTTATTGGTTTATTTTGTCACTTCAAGCGAAGAGGTTTACAATTAAATGAGCGAAAATAGTATATTAATAAGTGTCTTGTTGTTACTGTATGCTTGAAAAATATTAATGAATTAATGAAAATAAATGTTGTAAACAATTTTAATAATTGAAAATTATTTCATCGGATATTCCGTAAAATCGAAGTTTTTTAATTTATTTTCATTAAAATAGGTAATCATTTTTTTATTTTGAAAATCTTTGTTCATCTGTTTACTGCCGAATCTCGAAAACGAAGTATTTTTGAAGTACCTTATTGCATTAATTTTGCTTTTCATCAAATTATAATTTCAAAATAGGGTTTAAAAGCATCAGATCCGATGAACCGAAAAAATCGATTGTTTTCGTGTTGAAAAATATTTAAAAATGACGAATTTACGCCCATCAGGTTTCTGCCGGCCGCTTGGTGCTGGCGGAAGATGTACGCTTACCGGTCGCACCCGCGTTAGCTCACAACAACGGGCGTTCATGTAGAGGAAAACGGTGCTGACGTGCGCTCGTATATCTTCCGCTAGTACGCAGTGGCCTTTATCAACTTGACGGGCGTATGTTGGCGATTTTTCAATGTATTTTTACTCGGAAACTATGGATTTTTTCGGAAGATCATATATGAAGTTTTTTCTTCTTATTCATCTCTTGAACACGTTAAAAAATGTTTCAACGGGGAAAAAAAGTATCCTTCGATTTAGTATGGAAATAGCGCCGAGAAGTGAGTTTAAGCGGGTTTTATTGGTGATTTTAAAATATCTATTTATTTGCTAAATGGTAATAAAAAGGTTTAAAAACAAGTCCGTGTTTAAGACTCGAAAAAAATTCAAGTTCATTTGTGTGGTACTCGTTCGATTGAAAATGAAATTTAAATTCGAAATTTCACAGATGAACAGTCTCTTCTTCAGCCTTCTCCTTCATGCTCACATCTTGACTTGTCGTGTGTTCTTGAAAAAAAACGCCATTTTGCAGACATGTCAAAACCAGAAGTAGTGCATTGGATTTGCGGCCAGCCTTTGTCGTCGTCGGACGAAAAAATGAAGCTAAATTTAAACGAATTTTACAAATACGCGCTAAACGCTTCGGACGGCGAATGCGAGTCGTGCTTCGACGACGGACGTAAAAGGTTGAATTTCGAAAAAAAAGGGCCCTACGCGTTTCCACTGTATACGCCGCCGGAACAAGAACCGAAATGCCAAGCCATCGATGTGCTCTTCAAAGAGGTCGTCAGCGTGGGCGAGATTAGCCTGCGGAATTACTACACGGCGTACATAACGATACTAATGAGGGTGGAAAATGGTCGCGGTTGGGAGACGATGATCGATCACGAGCAACTCATGCCGTATCCGCATTACGAGCCCGGTTCTAGGGATTACTTCAAATTCACGCCTATCGAAGGCGCAGCTTGGAGCAATGTAACCGAAATCAGATTCGTGTTGCGGCAGCCGTCGCCGAATTGGAGGCGTTTTTGTGTGGAGAATTTGAAAATCCACAAAGAACGAGTAATCGGAGATGGGGTCGATGGCAAGAATTATTTAACCGGTTTAATAAAGAAGACGGCGGAAGCGCTGAAAATGGAGCATAAAAACGATAAAAATAGTAGCACTATTCCGTTCCATATTGGAACGTACGGATACGAAATTGATAAATTAATTAGATTCTGAGCGTGTTCCGCGCCGTATTTCCTTTTTGTAGTTTTAATCGTTTAGGTTTTTATCGCGTATTTTATTTTTCTTAGAGTACGTAACGTGTAATAAAACTTTACGAGTGTTTGGTAGCTTTAAAAAAGCTTCCCGAGTGTATTTATTTTCGTTTTTTTTTTACATTTTACAGCTTGGTAACGATTCCAGACGTCGTCGCGGAGGCAGATGCGAATTTCGAGTCGGTGAGTTTTGTTTGTATTTTTGAAAGGTGACGGTTGTTATGAGCTTTTTTCCATTCTCAAGTACGTAATTAGTACTCGAGAAGTTAAATTTTGGTCAATTATTTACAGCGACGCCGACGGTTTTAACGGCGGATTCGAGTGATTCCCTTAATCGAGCGATTGTTAAGTAAAAAAATAAATAGTCGGGAGCCCGCATTGAAGGGGTTTTTTTTGCCTTGCTTCGCATTTTGCAAAAATCGACTTTTTCGACGGCAAAAAAATCACAAATTAGTCTTGAAATTGTTTCAAACAAAAAATGTTATATGATCCATAACCCAAAAATCGCCAAATTTTGTAAAAAAAAATTATTTAAATGATGAGCTTAAGCGCGCGCTAGTTAATCGGTACTTCCCACTGTGCAGTAGCGCCTCGTTTACAGTTACGCGCGTTGCTGCGTTAGGCATGTTACTACAGGCCGAACGCGGTCCAGCACGCAACGGTGAACGCGATGCTACCGCGTAGTGGGAAGTTTCGGCCAACGCTCGTGCGCAGTTTTTCTGATTTTTGATCACGACCCAGTGGAGGCAAAATTTTGAAAAAAATATACGACATTTAGGGGTTGAAAATACATCGAAAAATGAGTTATGAAAATTGTGCCAGTTGAGATAGGTACTTAAAAAAAATAAATAAAGTCGAAAACGCCCGTTTGGAGGGGAAAAAATTGGAGTGGGGGTTTGCTGATTTTTTCATGGAAGGCCCTTGTAAGCGTCTACCATGTACCAAAATTTCAATTAATTTCGTCGACTTTAATTTAAGAAAAAAATTCTTATCTGATTTTCGAAAAAAAATTATTTCTCGAAAACGTTTGGGGGGGTGGACGCTTAAATTTTGGTCATGAATGTTTCTCGATGGTACCTACTACCTACCTACCTACCTTCCAAATATCCTCAACATCTGGACCCTGAGGCGGTTCGTAAGATTAGTACTCGTACATTTTTGTGGGTAATAGGTGACTATTTGCTTTTAAATCATTCATGAATCGTTTCGTTTGCTGAGTCGTTCGCGAATGAGTGATTTTCGATTTGTTCAAAAACCCGATTTATGATTCGGGAGTGATTCGTTTTGAAATTGATTTACTAATGGTGAGTGATTCGTTCTTGAAATTCAAGAGTCGTTCTCGAATGATTTGTTATTAAAAATGAACAATCGTTCGCGAACGATCCGTTTCCAGAACTAATTTGACATCTGCAAACGACTCGTCGTCAAAATCGGTACACCGTTCGCGAATGACTCGTCAAAATTTATTCATTTTTCGTTCCCAAGTCGCATTAAGAATCGATACGTCGTTCGTTGTTGATTCGTTATCGAAATAGATTCGTAGCTAGCGAATATTTCGTCTCGGAATAATTCTACGCGGTGTGAATTTCTTGAGAATTCGAACGTTTAACAAAACGAAAAGCTTTTAACGTTAATTTCGTTCCATTCGTTTTGTTCCGTTTCTTACGCTGCGTCGAATTTCGAAGATTAATCGTCGCAGAAAGCTTTTTACGATTATTCAATGGTAGCGATTACGCTTGGTATGGAAAATACGTAAACAGTGCCGAGGAATTAATCGGTTAAATGGAGCGTTTTGAACTTAAAAGAAAAAGCTATTCGGTGTTTCATAATAAAATCAAGTTTTCTTCTGGCGCTTATGCCATTATGTACATTGTGTCGGTGAAGTGGTTTGTATTTGTGAATGATTCGAAACGGTTAAAGGTTTTATTTCTGTTCGCATTCGTGAATGGCTCGTTGTTAATGATGGTGTGTAGCTGTGTGGCTGTGTTGTGTATTGTGTACGGGTTCTTCTATGTAGAAGGTTGAAAAAGGGACACGTATATATGTGTACGCAGAAGCGCCAATAATTTACTAACAATATCGCCATCGAGAAAAGGCGAATAATTAGCTCGATGGTTTTGTTATACGTACAAAAAATCTTGGAATTTTTTTTTCGTCTTAAATTTCGTAAAAAATACGTATTTAGGAAGCGGGGAAAAAATGATAAAAACCTCGCGCTCGCCTTGAGCGTCGTAGAAATTTTTTCGTTGAAAAGTTTTTCATTTGTAAAGAATACTAATTAGGCTATAACGAAGCGTAATTCATAAGCATTCGGATGTGAGACGGTGGAAAAAAATCGAGTTAACGTCGGTGTACTCTCTACGGGTATCTCGTGTATCGAATCAACGAGCCGGAGCTTACGAAATCTGCGGCTCTCCTCGTTTACCACGTCCTCGCAGAGTCGGTGCCCGTTTTATTAAAGAGATAATTCTAATTGGACTGGGTTGAAATTTAATGACGGGTGAAGCTAGAAAACCGAAACGAGATGATTGAATTTACGCTGGAAATAGACCCGCTGAGAGAGGGTTGCTTCGCAAAGTTTTGATTGCGTTGTGACTTGGGTAGAATTTTTTTGCGATTTTCGGAGATCGATTAACGAGGTGTTGATGGAAAGTTGAGTTGAAATTAATCGAGAGTCGGATTTATGGCGAGAGCGTGTTGAAAACTGGTTATCGAAAATTCAGTCGTCCGAGCTGAATTTTAACGTGTGTTTTATTCGTATGTTCGTCATCGTCAATTAATACCGAAGTTGTTCGTGAATGATTCATTCGCTGATTGTTAGTCCCACCAAATGCTGAATTACCAAATTTTTGACAATATCGAAATTGGGCAATTAGAAATAATTAATAGGAAAAATTTCGTACACGACGTATCGAAAAAATCGATAGTTATCACGTAAAAAAAATCGAAAGATCGCTAGCGTACGCCCGTCGAGTTGATATCGGTCGCCGCGTACTAGCGGAAGAGGTACGCTTACGCGTTAGCTCGAAAAAACACGGACGTTCGTGCCAGGGAAAACGATCATAACGCGTGAGCGTACATCTTCCGCTAGTATCCGGCGGCCGGTATCAACTTGACGGGCGTACGCTCGTGATTTTTCATTGAATTTTGGAAATAGGTTGGTAAATTTTCATATCGATGAAATTTCAATATTTTGGTGTCTGTTGATGGATACTTAAAAATGTCAAATCGGGGTTAAAATTTCAAGTCCGACCCCCAATTTTCCAAATTTTGGCGAACGGAGAAATTCTAAATAAAATATAAAAAAAAGGGGGATTCATCAATTTTTTTACGTGAAAACTATCGATTTTTTCGATACGTTGCGTATGAAGTGTTTCCTTCTTATAAATCTCTTGAACACGTTGAAAAATGTTTTAATGTGAAAAGTTAATTCAGCTTCGATTTAGCCCTGAAAATGGCGCCTAAAAGTGGTTTTAGGGGGGTTTCAAGTGTTTGCCGAAACTCCAAAAATTCTAATTTTCGGCTTATAGATGCGTATTATTGCATCGATACACAACACAATATTTTTTCTTTACGGGCGCCTCTTTTTTTGGCGGATGGAGCTTCGATTGAAAACTTTGAAACGAGTTCTATAGGAGTTAAAGTGATTGAAAAAAATCTAAAAAAAATTGTGTTATTTAAGTAGATCCCCTTCCCCTCTCTCTATGGTCAAAATTCCCTTTTCCATCTTTTTTCCAGTGAAATACCTGCGACAAAATCACTTCTTCAAGGTTCAGTTCCATCTATACGATAACTTCGACCCTCTTCACATCGTACACCGACTTAGGATCACTCGACAGTCAACACACCTCGTAACTCGTACACGCTACATCTACATTGTTGCAAGACGGGCGCGTAATTCAACTCACGCTGTCACCGTCACCGGTTCGTTATCATTTCGGCGAATAAAATACCGCCCAGAAGGAGCCATAAGTCAGCGCCACCTCGCGAAGCTACGATAACGCTTACACGATCGAGTTGAGCGGCCAATTACTCATGTACATGTGGCAAACGAGAGACGAAGGGGTGAAGTGCAGGCGAGCTTACCGCAACCGAATCTTAAATAACTCAACCCGTATTTAACTTTGACCTTTGTGAACTTTTTAACCTCGCAGACAGAGGCGTATACCGGTTTCGATACAAGCAGACACTCGGGGGCGCGCTGAATCAAGTGTCGAGCAGCTGTTTATTCGCGTAAGTCACCCACCCTTACACGTGTCTTATCTCTTATCGGATCGTAAAAGGTACGCGTACAGGAAAAGGAAAACACCTACGGAGAAATCTCCTACCTCGATACATTCCACCGCGATTATCGTCGCCATGAAAAAAAAAATACGCGTTAGAAAACGACGTAAACAATTATACACGCATTCGGTACATAATACGCATACGCACGAAGAGAGAGAAAGAGAGGGCGAGATAGTGAGAGAGAGGGCGAAACCTAAATAAAGCGAAAAACAATAAATTAATAAATCGGTTCGCGATATTTTACCTTGAAATACTCGACGTCGCGCAGCGTCGTAAACGCGACGTTGAAAAAATACATCGAAAACTGCGTAATAAGCGTTTTGTACGACGGCGAATTTTCACGCCGACGTCGTAATTCGTCATTGGTCGTGTTTCAATTTTGAAACTTCCGCGTTTCTACGCCTTCGTTGCCTTCGCGTCTCCTCATAAATGCGTATACACGCGAGTATCACTTTTTGCCATCCCCACCCCCCGGCTCAACGTCACCCGTCTCGCGTAAGGGTGCGGATCACTATTGATCTCAGCGCTGAGGTAACCAAAAGGCGCCGACATAATTTATCGTTTCAACGTCATGACCCAGTTTTCTCGTATCTTCGCGTCACCCTTCCATGTCACCGCGTCTCCCGTATACGACAAAATATACGCGGAAAAATCTCGCCCATCAAGGTTACTTTTTTACGCAAAACAAACAGAAACACCTCGAAACGAGCTCACGAAGTAGACCCGATTGTCTACGTTGATGCGTTCGTCTAACTAATGAGTTTTGTAACTGGCGCATTTTAAAATACGCTCGTTCGTCGCAACTAATGAATGAAGTTGTGCTCTCTTCGTATTCGACCGTGGTCTTTTTTTGTCTCAACTACGCCACTATAAATACGATGTACTGGTTGTTTTTCTCCTTCTTTCTCTCTCTGTTTTTGAACCGCGACGATATAAATAATCGTTACCGAACGGTGCGTCGTCTCGTATGTCCCCACGAGACTGTTTGTCGTCTGCGAACTTTCCACAATAAATTACCTCGTTCGAGAGAAAAAGCACGACCGCATGACGTAGATTAATTAAATATTTCGAAATTTGTAAATAACGCGTTGAAAAATACCGTTCCGGCCGTTGCGAAAATAAGACAAGGAAAAAAGGCGACAAGAATTTCTCAAGTGGATACGAGACGTTGATGAGACCGAAGTTATTAATAAATTTAATACGTGTTCGGTTGAAATTATCGTACTCTTTTCCTTTTTTTTTGCTCTTTCGTTACGAGGAAACCGCGTAAGTGCCACTAGTGGCGATTTCAGTTATGGGTAATTATTAGAATTTTAACAACAAGACGTCAAGAAGTGGTGAAAACTATTTTAGCTGCGCAAAGATACTAAAGAACGAAGAGAAAAAAAATGTTAAAATAATGAAATGAAATGTTAAAGTGGAAGTAGACGTACAAAAGAAACAAAAAGTTACAAAAATGATTAAATAATTCAAAAATGAAGAAAAACAGTGCAAAATGGAAAAAAGTTGCAAAAAGATTTTAAAAAAATGTAAAATAGGCGAAAAGATGCAAAAAAATGACAAAAAAAAAGTAAAAATTCAGGAAAAAAGACGCAAAAATGGGAAGAAAGACGTACAAACGGGTGCAAAAAAGATGAAATTATGCAAAAATGAAGATAAAATACACAAAAATGGAGAAAAAGTTGTGAAAAAAACGAAGAAAGTTGTATGAATTATGAAAAAAATACGAAAATGATGAAAAAAATGCGTAAAATTGGAGAAGAAAATGCAATAATGATGGAAAAAAATATAATACTAATGAATAAGTACGCAAAAATAGAGAAAATGATTCAAAAATGGAGAAAAAAGTATGCTAACTTGATGGGAAAAATTGCAAAAACAAGGAAAAAAAGTATAAGAATTAGGAAAAAAGATGAAACTGGAAAAATGGAGAGATAAAGCCGAATCAGGGAGAAAACATATTTTATGGAATTTTCAGCTTATACTGAAATGGGTTCGACTTTTTAAAATGCATATTTACATTTTCACAAAATTTGTCAAAAATAGAAAAGTGAATTATGGCAATCAACATTTCCATCGCGCCCCATTTTAAAGACACAATCGCGAATGAAATATTCGTGGAATTGAGCCGTCGACTAATTGTTTGTTTGGTAATGAAAACGAAATGAAAAATACTACACGACGGCTTCTCCTCGTTGCCAATCCTGTTTGGCATTTATGTGCCTCACGTGTCTGCAGATTGGGCCGATTATGCCGCGCACCTCGTATCTTCAGGTTTTTGACGTGTACGATCACGCGGTTTATTTTTCATTTCGAAAACGGAAAATTTCGTAGAAGAGCCGACAAACGGAAATTTACGAGGGTCTGGACGACAATACGAGTAACGACGAACACGTTGAGAAACGCATGGTGCAATTATCGCTTCGCGTTCGAGTACTCGTGACGTCATTGTTTTACGATTCGTTATTATCGCGCACGTACTTGTGCGTGCAGCGGTACGCGAAAGAAATTTTTCACGTTCGTGGAAAAAATTACTGGTAGTTCGAGAATAATTAGAACCTGTCATTTTACCTAGATATGTCTCCGATTTTATTATTTGTTTTTCCACTCGTCGAACGTACACGAAAACGAAGAAAAACTCGTAATTATTGGTTATTCGTTGGTTTTTCACCCGACCGTCGTTATTATCGCGGCATTGGGAAATGCGGACACGAGGCGTATTCGTGCTAGTTTACGACTCTTTTCGAGAAGCGCATTCGCCTACGTGTCAGCGACGCGTGTACGCCACAAAAACTCCCCAATTTCAGCGTAATCACGTCGAATGATTCGGAGATTCGACGGTAATGACGAAGCGAACAAGATAGGCGAATTTTCCGCGAATTTCGTTTCGGTGTTTTGCCAATGGAAATTCAAAATACGGGGAAAATACGTCGGTAAATATTCGCGTAGCGATTATAACGTTTTGTAAATAAAAATACGGGCACGTTTTAATCATGATAAAAGCTCGTGCGCTTTTAAGAAGCAGTCGTAAAAGAAGAGTTTTCATTGCCGCGGAACCGAGATGGAAAAGCACGCGTGTCATTCACCCCTTCTCTTCGTTGGTCGTTGGCGTTCGCATCGACGGCGTGTGGATTTTTTATTGTTTATTTCTCCTTTTTTTTCTCCTTTTTTTTCTGCCGGTTTTGTAATCCGATAGTGTACCGAAAGGTGTTACATAGGGTGAACCGTAATGCGATTAGTGTTATTACAAGTACGCTCGTGTTTCGTCCGAAGGAACCGATGTATTTGTTCCGTTTGGTCGGCGTAATTTCAATGATGGCGTTTTGACCTTTGTACTTTTGTCATTTGTGTTTCTTTCGACGAGACGATTTTGTCAAAATTCGAATAAATTATGTTTTTCTGCGGTATCTAAATCAAACAGTTCTTAATACGCGAATTTTTATCGTAATTTTTTGTAATTATGTAATTTACCGTAATTATATGGTAATTTACCGTAATTATATGGTAATTTACCGTAACTATATGGTAACTTACCGTCTATATGCGGTAATTTACCGTAATTTAATCGTAATTTACCGTGATGTAATCGTAATTTACCGTAATTAAATCGTAATTTACCGTAATTAAATCGTAATTTACCGTAATTAAATCGTAATTTACCGTAATTAAATCGTAATTTGATTGTAATTTACCGTAATCTGATGGTAATTTAATCGCAATTTACCGTAATTTGATCGTAATTTACCGTAATGTGGTCGTAATTTGTCGTAATCTGATCGTAATTTACGGTGATTCTTTGGTAAATTACCTCTAGTGTACGATTAATTACTCTTACCAGTTAGCGAACGATCATTCAAATGATGAGTTTTTGTTCTTAGTTGGAGAATTACGGTCAATAGTTCAGGAATTACCTTGGGGAGTCGGTAAATTACGGTAATTATTGTTCAATTCTTGTAATCGCTCGGTAAAGTACGGTAATTTCATGCAAAGCAATTTATTTCACACGATATCGACTTTCTACCGGGATATCGCGTGAAATCGCGAACACCTTGAACCGATTTTCTTCTTAGGGTTTGTGTTTTGGTATTCGGACGATAAACGAATTATGGCGCGCGTCGTAGTCGCGGTATTCGCGGTCTTTCAACTCGATATTGAAAACGACGGCGTGTCGCGAACGGGTTAAATTTAATAAAAGAACCCTCCCTCGAAAGCGAAAGAAAGTTATTAACGCGTACGTCGTTGGGGTGAAGAAGAGCGTAACGCGGGGCGACGGCGGTTTCTGAAGTATCGCGGTATCAACGTGTGCGGTTTCTTTGTTACCTTTGGGAGAAAATTTTCATCGATAAAACGACATGTGATCAAGATTTGGTGCGTGTCGACTACGATGAAAAACGACGCGTAAAAATAGCTCGCGACGACGTCGTCTGCGTGCGTGCGGAGGCGGCGAATAGCGCGTGCACAGGCGACAACGTAGAGGCGGTTTTTTGCGCGTAGTCTCGCGTCACATGGCGAATAGCCAATCAGTCTGGTGCGAAATGAGTTGCGACGGTACGCGTAGCACGTTTTGTTTTGGTTGCTTTCATTCCTCCTTGTCGGCTTTGCGACTCGGAGAGAGATAGATGGCGCGATTGAACGAGAACATCGAAAGTTGGTGGAAAAAGCTGTCTGAATTGCGGGTAAATTACGATAAAATAAACGCGACGCTCGACGAATATCAAACGTCTCGGCGAGAGTGATGGAAGCCGAAGGGCGGACGCGGATAAAGGTGAAAAATCGCGTTGACTTTTCGCGTCGTAGCGTCGTATTAAAACTTTTGGACGCGGCGGTGTAACGTGCACGTGTCAAAGTCGAAAAGCTCGACGCGGCTTTTCACGCTTATTTTTTATGTACGAGTGTTCGCGTGTAATTTCCAAAGACGAAACGAACGATCGCGACGTTACGTGATGCTGGGTTTCGTACTTTTTACGACGTCGACGGACGATAAACGTATTCTCGGGAAGCGGCGGCGTGAGGGTGCGTTGGCGTTGTGTGGCGAAAAGGCGAACGTATTTTGCGGCGTCGTCGAAGGTGAAAAGTTTCCTAATGATGTTTACCGATCGGTGGCGCGTTTCAGGTGATGTTACGATTTTGGAGGCCGGTCGACGGTCGGGGTCGCTTTGGGAGCGCACGTGGTGTATCCGAAGAGTACTCGGCGAAACTTGGTGTTGGCTCGTGCGTCTGACGCGTGGCGAATGTGGTCCGTGGTCTCGTGAGGATATTGTCGCAACGTTCGAGGTGTTTTTGGAATTCGTATCGGAAAGACGAGTGGTAGAGTCTGATATGCGCTAAAAAAGACGACCGCTCGATCGAGCTGTTAAAAACAATTTTATGGTTGAATCTTGTTCCATGCACTAAAACAAAGATTTTAAGCGACGATGCCCATTTTTCAGCCTCCCATTTTCCGAGAATCCACCCCCCTATATTTGAAACACGTATAACGCCCCACCTATTGATTTTAGAAAAGAAAACCTTTCGTAAAAATTGTTCCTTGATGTCTCCTCTTCACTTTTAGTTATTACGAAAATTTCATTAGGAGCAGTCTTCTTTCCTCAAATTTGAGGGTCCCCCTCCCCAATATTACATTTGAAACATCGTTTTTTCGAACAAATTTTTCAAACGAAGTTGTTTCTTACTAATTTTTTTACACTTGTAGTTGTTACGATATCTCTTCTCACAGGGGAACTGGAACTACTTGAGGTGTCCAGCTCGGATTTAAATGGGAGTTGGATTTTTGGAAAGAGCATGTAAAAAAAACTCCAAAACCAAAATTTTAGCTGCCCATGTTGACTTTTCGATTTTTGTGGAATTTTTAAAATTTGAAAATTACGAAATTTCAATTAAAAATAAAGAATTAAACAAAAAAGAAAAACGAAAAATAATTTTAAATCACGCAAGAAATGTTTCCTTCCTAATTCGAACCTGCTGAATCCGAAAATCGCATCGGCGAGCCGTTCTGGAGCATTTTAAATTCCCGGAGAAAAATGAAAATTGCGCTGGAGGTTCCAGAATGGTTCGCTGATGCGATTTTTGGATTCAGCGGGTTCGAATTATGGGGAAAACATTTCTTGCATGATTTAAAATTATTTTTCGTTTTCTTGATTTTTAATTGAAATTTTGTAATTTTCAAATTTAAAAAATTCGCCAAAAATCGAAAAGTCTACTTGGGCAGCTAAAATTTTGATTTTGGGTTTTTTTAACACGGTCTTTCCAAAAATCCAACTCTCGTTCAAATCTGAGCCACGCATCTCAAATAGTTCCTTGTCAGAGACTCTCTTGTCCCTTAAACTCCAAGTAAATCCAATAGGGGGGCGGAAGCTACAAGATGGAGGGGATGCGAGCAACAGCTGTACGGAGCGTCCGAAAATACTCTCGTTAGCTACCGCTGATACCTCATGGACGTCGTGGTAAACGTTTACATCGTAGAAATACGTAAACGGAACGGTTCACTTTCCAAGTTTTTTCTTTTTTTTTTCATCTCCACTGGACGTGGACGTATCAGGAGCCAAGGTAAACCTGACGAAGTATGCGGATATTAATGGACGTGGTCGGATTTATCGCGGTCGCGCGAAGTCGGATTGGCAATAGGAATCTGATGCCGAGAAGACGAAGACGACGAGAGAGGGATAAAGAACGACCTTTCGCGTAGCGTCTGCGTGGATACGGCGACGACGAGAGCACGCCGGCACGGAGTACAGCACGCCCGCGATGGAGAGGCGGCGCGGCGGCTAGCTTGGCAAGATAGGCGATATTTGGCACTGGTTTTACCTCTTCGTCTATGGTTGCGGATGCGGTACTGGGGAAACCTGTTATAACGGAACTTTCACAACTCACGAGATACGATTAGATAACTGTTTGGATCTATTTTTACATGGCCGGCCGTAGTGACCGTTGCCTTTCCGCAGGGTTGCTAAAGGAGTCGTTGGGTAGGACTCGGGATGTTCTGGTAACTGGTACGTGGCCTTTTGCGGACATCGGCCAGGTTGACGCCTTGGCGGGTTGTTTACGAAGATTACGTAATAGGAATAACCTTAGGTCGCGTCGGCGTGTCGTGTCTGTAAACAGATATTATTATCGTGATTAAATTTAGCGTCTAATGTCGAAAACAGCTGGTCGACATTATGTTCACCTGAATAAACGGATAGCCTTGTTTACGCCTCGATTACGAGCGAAATCCGCATCGCACGTAGCCATGCCCATTATCTGACGGATTTGTTTTTCCGCCTGTTTACGACTGCGGGCATTTTCCCTTGTTGCGTTACCAATGCGCGGAAAATTACCCTCGATAGGGAAGTCGCGTCGAGTATTTGCTGGTTTGGGCGACAAACACGACGACGACGTGCGCACATACGTATAACTTCATTACCTTCTCGACGCATTCAAAGTGATTCATCGTCGGACGCTTTCAATTATTCGGATATTTTCGCGCTGACTACCGCGGTTCGCATTTTCCGAGAGTGCCGCCGCTACGTAAACATATTTTTCATCTAGCCGATGGGAAAATTAAGAATATCTCGTACGATGAGAAAACGCATCGAGCAGCGAATTTCGCCTTCGTCTTTGTAAACATTGTAGACGCAGCGAAAGTTACGCGATGATCGTTCGCGTTTGTAGTTTCCTCTCTATCGCGTGTCCGAGAATTTTTTTCTAGCGTTCTCGACCGATTGACCTCTCCAGTTGCGCCCAGATACGTCTTATCGCGCCAGGAATGCGGAGATGTTATCGTAATCGCGTCGATTAGTCTGCAAGAAATAGCCGAGTAGTTTGGATTATCTGCAGGATGCCCAAGTTGTAATTTTTTTTCGTCGATAAATTGATATCGGTCAGTTACTTAAACCATGAAATGCGTATTGTATAAAAAATGAAAGTAAATTTTGCAAGGTACTCACGTGAATATAATCACGGTAAAGATTTGGTAAATGTTTGAAATTTTTTGCAAGAAGTAATTAATTCCAAAATTTACAGTAAATTGCGTCGTTTCATTCGTAAGTACTGAGAAATAACGAGCAATTTTTGGTTGATATGTCGATGTGTGGAAGTTTTCTAAAATTATTTACAATTTACTGTAAATTACGGTAAAAATTGTCATTTTTTCGGTAAATTTGTGTTATTTTCGTAAATACCTTGAAACAGTTTAAATTTGCGATAATTTACTGTAAGTAACTTGAAAATTACGGTAATAACAGCGAACCGAAAAAAGGCGTTTTATTGATTAATTGCGGTATGCAACTTGTAAATAACCGTAAATTATGGGTAATTTTTGGTTATTACGTTGAAATTACCATGATTTACCGTATTCCACTTGAAAAGTACTTTAAATATTGGATGATTTTAATTTATGATGAATACGTAACAATTGCCGAAAAAGTTACCGTAATTTCACGATAATTTTTGGTAAATACCGAAAATCAACAACCCTCAATTTTTTCTCCTCCTAATGGGCATTTTCAACTATATTTATTTTTTTTAAGTATCTATCTCACTCTGCAAAATTTTCAAACCTCATTTTTTAGATGTATTTTCGACCTCTAGATATCGTATATTTTTTTTCAAAATTTTGCCTCCACGAAGTCGTGGTCAAAAATCGCAGAAACCGCGCACGCGCGTTAGCCGATACTTTCCACTACGTGGTAGCGCCTCGTTGACCGTTGCGCGCGGTACCGCGTTTGACCTGTGGTAACATGCCTAACGCAGCAAAGCGCGTAACACTGTGAACGAGGCGCTACCGCATAGTGAGAAGTACCGATTAACGGGCAATAATTTTTTTCTCAAAATCTACCGATTTTTGGGTTATGGATCGTATAACGTTTTTTGTTTGAAATAATTTTAAGGTTATTTTACAATTTTTTTGGAGTCGATAAAGACGATTTAAAAAAGTTCGGTTATTGTAGATGATTTAAATCACCTTTTTCGACTACAAAAAAATCGCAAAATAATCTTAGACCCCGTTTTGAGGCAAACTTTTGAAAAGAATATATGATATCTAGAGGTCGAAAATACATTTAAAAAATGGGGTTTGAAAATTTTTCAGAGTGAGATAGATACTTAAAAAAATAAATAAAGTTGAAAACGCCTGTTTGGAGGGGAAAAAATTGAAATGGGAGGTTGTTGATTTGTTCATCGAAGGCTCTTGTAAAGGTGTACCATGTATCAAAATTTCAATTAAATCCGTTGACTGTAATTTAAGATAAAAATTCCTATTTGGTTTTCGAAAATAAAATTATTTCTCAAAAACTGGTAGGAGAGGGAGTTGAAATTTTGGTCATGAACGTTTCTCGATGGTACCCACCTCCTACCCAAATATCATCAAAATTTGGCCCCAGGGGCAAATCGCTTATGCCTTTGGTAATTTTTGAAATATGTATATTGAAATCGCGTTGTAAGCGACACAATGAATTGCGTTAAAATATCGATCGACTGTGAATATTGGTAAAATCTTCGTTAATGCGTGTTAATTAACGGTAAACACCTCGTAACGATTCGATTTCCGAAAATTATTTCGCATTTTGGACGAGATTACGGTGAAATTAATTCGCGAATCTCGGTTAATTATGGTAATTCTTTCGTATGTGTGGCATTAAACGCCCTCAATTTATGGCGAATTTTATGGCAACGGCGCTATTTTTCGTTTGTTCCTTTTTTTCTTACCAATTTAACGAGAATTACCGCGGTAAATTGTAGAAACGTATAATTAACGGCGGTAACGCGACACTTCCGGTTGGTGGAAGGGACTGGGCGAGGAGGTTGTGTGTTTGCTGGATTTTCAAACCGAATACAGCAATTTTTTCGTCTCTCGTTGGCACTTTCTTTGGCCTCGGGCGAGCGGAAGCGTAGAGGAAATGCATCGTTGGCGTAAAGATGTCGTCAATTACTATCTCGTTGAAAAATAAACGAAAAATAATAAAAAGCACGCGAACGAAACGTGCATAAAATTACGTGTACGTACATAATAGCGATAATGGGTATTTTTTTTATTTTCGTGGGTATTTCGAAGGCGTGTGTGTGTGTGCTGTGGACCGCGGTGTACGCGTCGTATGTATTGTAGTTGTATTTAGATTGTCGACCTTGAGGGCGCGATACGTTATCCTCGTCTCGATTTTCGCGGAAATTTCGGACCGATTTAAAAATAAATTTTATACCGAGTTATCGAAATGATTATTACGTGTAAGCGGAAAACACGATGCAGATTAAAAGTAAACACATATGGAAACACTACGAGGAAGGAAAAAACACCGCGATAAATCGCGTATCGTTGTTTCGGTACGATTGGCGAAAACACGCGCTCGATTGGTGGAAATGATGGTTTTGTTTCGGGCGGAATATGTCGTCTGTGTGGCTCGAAGCGAACGAAATAAAGGAGAGCGACGAGGACTTGGAAATAATTCGAAAATCGTATCGCGTTCGTCGCAGAAATGTAATTTTTCACCGACGATGGCAATTTCTCGACGAGCGACGCTTATTGCGGCGGATTCCGTACGTTATCGTTCGTTTAGCGAAATGAAACAGGGAAATTGATCACTTTGGACGTTCGTATAGTAGAAATAAGTACGTTTACGTATATCTAAGAGAAGATTCGAGTCTGTAGATGTTGTGAGTTGTAGTTAAGGTGCGGTGTACAATTGTACATAGCGTATTGACGTACGCGATACATTGTACGTGTGCAATAAAACGAGAAGATGATTTGTGCTCGAACGTCGAAATTTGTTTGGGTGTATTTTGGAAGAATTTCTAGACGTTTCGTACGCGGGTTTTTTCCGTTCGACGAAATTGTGCATTTCGACTGCGTCTAATAATAATCGCGATAACGAAAGAGATTTACCGTAAATCTTAAGAGTAAATATTTTTCATTTTCGATAGCGCATCGTTGACCGACCAGATAAGAGCTCACGTGTGTTCTCGTATCGACTATTTACTCGTTATACGTTATTTTGATGTCGTGAAAAGAACTCGTTCGAGTATACGAGACGCGTTTTTAATTATCGTGTTTTTAACAAGTTCGAAAAAAAAAAAGAAAAACCGAGGATGTTTACGAAAATTATTATTCCTTATTATGGTCGTTTACTTAATCGATTCGTATGATAATTACCGAGAGTGTCGAAGTGTGATGAGCCGTGATGTTACGAGTATTGATGCGTGCAGTCATCGACGCTTATGTATGAGATTCGAGGTAAATTAGCCGTGCTCGAATAAGGCGATCGAGTCTGGGTGACCGTTATAAGTCTCGATGGAAAGTTTTTTTTTACTATTATTGGATCGTATTATCGAACGTGGTCATCTTATGCGCAGATTAAACGAATAAAATTAGCTCGGGATCGAGAATTAAGATGGTTATCGTGGTAGATTGCGATGCTTATTGGACTGCAGATAGTGGTTGAAACATGAAATGAGCTCGTCAATTTATTAGAGCTTTTTTTCGTCGGCCTTTTACGTAAATTCTGATTCAGGCCCGTAAATAAGATTTTTTTATTCAAGGCATATGAAGTCGTAACCCAAGAAGCAAAACGTGAGTAAAGCTATGCATACCCATAATTGTAAAGGGTAAGGCTACAGGCAGATAAGCATAGGCGATCTGCCTCAGGGTCCAGATTTCGATGATATTTGGGTATTAAGTGGGTACCATCGAGAAACGTTCATGACCAAAATTTCAGATCCCCCCGCGTTTTCGAAAAATGGTACATCTTGGACCCTTACAAGAGCCCTCCACAAAAAAAATCAGCAACCCCCCTTATAATCTTTTCCCCTCCAAACGGGAGTTTCCGATTTTATTATTTTTTCAAGTATGTAGTATGTACCTACTACCTACAAGCAAGGCAAAAAATAAGTCGACTTTTTCGACACCCAAACAACCACAAAATAATTTTGAGATTATTTCAAACAAAAAATGTTATATGATTCGTAACCCAAAAATCGGTAGATTTTGTAAAAAAAAATATTTAAAAAAGTTAGAGCGTGCGCGCGTTAATCGGTACCTCTCACTATGCGGTAGCGCCTCGTTCACAGTGTTACGCGCTTTGCTGCGTTAGGCATGTTACCACAGGCCGAACGCGGTACCGCGCGCAACGGTTAACTAGGCGCTACCACGTAGTGGAAAGTATCGGCTAACGCGCGTGCGCGTTTTTTGCGATTTTTGACCACGACTCCGTGGAAGCAAAATTTAAAAAAAAAATACGATATCCGGAGGTCGAAAGTACATCTAAAAAATGAGGTTTGAAAATTTTGCCGAGTGATATAGATACTTAAAAAAATAAATGAAGCCAAAAACGCCGGTTTGGAGGGAAAAAAATTTGAGTAGGTGTTGTTGATTTTTTCATGGAAGGCCCTTGTGAGGGTCTACCATTTACGAGAAATTAATTTAAGAAAAAAATTCCCATCTGATTTTCAAAAAAAAATTATTTTTCGAAAACGAGAGGGGAAGGGGGAGTTGAAATTTTGGTTATGAATGTTTCTGGGTGGTTTCTAACTAATACCCAAATATCATCAAAATTTGGACTTTGAGGCAGATCGCTCAGGGCGCTTAGAAGTGGTTTTTAGGTGACGTGCCCAACTTACAAAAATTATGATTATTGAGTTATTCATGTACACAGAATAGTAATTTTTTGGGCACTTGTCGATACAAAAAATATTCTTTTTCAAATTTCCTGCAACTTTTGTTTGAGAAATTTTTCCCACAAATTGCCCCGAGCTTCACTAAAACATCCTAACTTGGTTATTTTGCCTGCAATACTAGGAAAATGACGAAAATATGGAAAAATAATTCAAACAAAAATTGTTTTTTTTTGTAACTTTCTCAACAATTTTTATAGCAACATTGTTTGGCTTTTGGTTGAGGGAACTGCGAAGGTTTATTATGAAAATACATACAGCGACTACCAGGTCATTGCACTCTCGCCGCATTCGCCGGTAAAAATAAACCGTTTATACGAGCCCCACATTGGGCGCCACGCGCCACCGGGCCACGCTGCATCTGGTACAGTTACCGTTTTCAGAACGACGGTAAATTCGTATATGGTCGTAATACACTCGAAAGGTGATGGTAGAAAGCCCACATACTTTTAACGCGTTTGCCATCAAAGCTGTGGTATCTGAAACGGAAACGATTTTTTACGATCGGTAAGTTGCGCACCGTCCGCGTACTGTGAAGTAATTACGGAAAATTAGAAATACGCCGTCGTCCTTGTCCCTTCGACCATCTGCGTTCAGTAACGGTTGTCGACGGTGTCAATGCACGACGCGAACCTGCGACGAATTTGAGACGCGGGCGAATAATCGGACGTGGAAAAAACGAGCGAAAAAAATCGCGATAAAGCGTGGCGTGTTGGTCTGGGGTTCGTGGTAGATCGCGGAGCGGTTTTTTTTTCGTGTAAATTGAAATACGGCGTAGGTTGAGGTATAAAGTGGCCATTCCGGTGTTTTTTTATTAGCGTTTTACACGGTCGACGGCGCCCTAACGGCCTCCCTTAGTCCGATGCAACTCTTATTTCCATTTTAATTAACCTAGTATTACTTGTACGCGTAAATAGTGTGCGAACGTCGAGAGAGGAAGAAAAAATGAAAAATGCTAATGTAATACGACGAAGGTTGCGTTACGTCGGCTGCAAGAGACGGGGAAGGTGCATTGTGTACGATGTATGTACGCGATGGTACCGCATCGTCGAGTCATTTCACGCTCGACGATTCTTCCGGCGTCGATGCGCTCTCCTCGCGTAGTCTCTTCACGAATAATTTGTTTTTCGATAATCAACGAAGTCGTCAGCCGTTTGCGTCAGCCGGCGAAACGCTATGAATCATCGCGATCACCGGTCCACGTCTTTGTAATTACTTACACAAGTGCGCGTGTACGCGAAAGCGAAAAAAAAAGGTAAACAATGCCGTAAGTGGCGCTGCCGCCGATACCGGGTCGCCGAATGCGATAAATAACCAGCTAATGAGATAATAACACGGTTAGAGCGTGTACTGGTTCCGAAAATTCGTGTGATTAATCTATTTATCGAATAAGTGCAAGAACGGGGAATGTCGAAGGTAGCGAAACGGCGTTGTTATGAGAAACGGTCGAGGGTGAAGTTTTCCCGGAAGGGCTTCTTTTTACGGTGAAAATTTTCGACATCTGGTTTGGATTTTTTTTTCGCAGGCTTGATTGATTATCGGATGGTTATGTGGGTTTGAAGTTCCGAAGAATACGATGCGGCGTGAGAGGGGTAGTGAGCGGTGATGGCGGAATTTGTGGAATTTAGAGAAATTGTCGATTTAAAAAAACAATTTTTTTCTCAAAACACGAGCGTTATTTCTGAAAAGTCGATATTTTAAAAAAAAATTTACAATTTTTCCAAGTAGCCCGAATGTATCGCGGATTTTCCCGCTACGTGAAAGCGGCGCTCAGCCGTGTTCGCGCCTCGTATGGCTCGTTTCGATGAAAAACGCTCGTACTCTGTGGTCCCGATTTAGCGCGAAAACGCCGCTAACGCCGGCGGAAAATACGCGCTTACGAGCTCGTTCGATTTTTTCCTCGAAAATACTCACTTTTCGAGATAATGTATTCCGATTATTATTTTTCATCGTTGCCGAGAATGTTTGAAAAAAAATTACCCGGAATTATTCCGCACGAGTTCTGAATAAAAAATGGAATTTTTTTCGTCGATGAATCATCAGTTTATTTTTACTGGTGGTGACTGGGATCGCGTTGCCGTTCGGATTATTTTTTTTCTTTTCTCTACCTTTTTCAAGGTGGAATTTCGAATCGTTCTTGTCATTTTTGAGGTCGAATGGTCGGCGCACGAGGTAACAAAAGTTGTTTTTCTCTTCACCACCGCATCCTTGGTGGAAGAAAATTAGGTAGACGCTTAAACCAATAATTTGAAAAGATACTAAAAAATTATCTGTATAAAAAATGTTCCTTTTTGAAGGCTATAGGCAGATAAGCGTAAGCGATCTACCTCAGAGTCCAGATTTTGATGATACTTGATTATTAGGTGGAACAGTTCATGACCAAAATTTCAGCTTCCCCTCCCCATTTTCGAAAATCAGATAGGAATTTTTTTTCGAAATTAAAGTTGACGGAACAAATTGAAATTTTGGTATTAGGTTTTCTTGAAAAGCGAAACAAGGCAAAAAATAAAAAATAACGTACCAAAGTCGACTTTTTAGACACCAAAAAAATTGCAAAATAATCTTGAAAGTATTTTAAACAAAAAATGTTATACGACCTATCATCCAAAAATCAGTACATTTTGAGAAAAAAATTATTTAAATGACGAACATTAGCGCGCGCGCGTAATCAGTACTTCCCACTGTGCTGTAGCGCCTCGTTTACAGTTACGCGCGTTGCTGCGTTAGGCATCACTACAGGTACAGGCCTAACGCGGAGCCACGCGCAACGGTTAACGAAGCGCTAATGCCGAGGGGAAAAATTTAAGTGGGGGTTGTTGATTTTTTCATGGAAAGCCCTTGTGAGGGTCTACCATTTACGAAAATTTAATTTAAGAAAAAAATTCCTATCTGATTTTCGAAAAAAATTAATTCTTTAAAAACGGGGGGGGGGGGCTGAAATTTTGGTCATGAATGTTTCTGGGTGGTTTCCACCTAATACCCAAATATCATCAAAATCTGGACTCTGAAGCAGATCGCTTATGCTTTTCTGCCTATAGCCTTTCCGACAACTTTCATTTCAAAACATTTCCTCTCAAATTACCTCACGTCTCACATGTTATATTCGGTAGATACGAGTTTCTTTTTCAAAAGCAGGGAAAGGGGGTATAAAGGATCCTTAAATGGCCTTAGTGTGCACCAAAATCGAATCAATCCAGATGAGAAGAAAGAGTCTTGAGTAGTGGTTACGGATTAGTCGTACGTGAGGGGTTCATAGGGAGTGAAATGATGGGCGCAGCGGGGAGAGGCGGGTAGAAAGCATACGTCGAAGTAACGAACGTTGTTTAAAAACCTTCTCACAGGCGGAATAGATTTATCACAAGCAATCACGGCCACCGCCCGTATTTAGTTGGTTAATTAAATTATACCGCATTGTTGCGAAGCCACTAGACGCGTGTTCTCCGTTAAATGGCCAAAACGCGCTAGTCGCACGCGGAAAACGTCTCAGCAACGAGGTTACTTTCGTGGTAATGGGCTAAGCCACGTTGTCCTTTGCGAATTTTGTTTGACTGCGGAAATATCTTTAACGGGTTTTGGGACTGTGGGTTTTTTTGTAGCATGTTGACCACTTGACCGGTATTTGCATGGTGTGTGGCGTAGTACAGGGTGTCTCGTAACTTCGCGCGTGAGAAAGAATCGCCGGTATAGCGAGGCTTTTGCGGGAATACGCGCAGCAAATGCTGGCGAAAGAAAATGCGTCAGTTGATGGAGATATGGTGCATGGTTGGCTTTTTCCTGCGTTCTCTATTGTTTCAAATTCCGGGAAAGTTGCGCGTATTTGAAGCTTTGTACGGAGGCGTTCTGCGAAGCGAGACACCCAGACCTAGATTCGATGTACGCGTGGCCGTACACGAAGCGACCTTTGCGAATTACCCGAGACCTCTTTCGAAACACGCCACGTACGTGTTATCGCGCATACAAAGAAAGCGCGCTTACAGTATTAATAGATTAATAAATAATAAATATAAAGCGACGATAAATAGCGAATGATACGAAATTATTACACGCGTAATTTGCATGTGTAAATTACGAGCTGTTTATGTGCGATTATGAAGTAGGTCGTGTGTACGTGTACGTGTAATGCCGATACAAGAGTACACAAGTTCACTAAACCTTTTGCCGGGTCGAGCAGCGTATAAACGTCGAGCAGCAACCTATCGTAAACAATTCTTAGTAAAGAAGTACACCTTAAGTGGAAATACCTCAATTCTGTGTTTGTTTTCGTATAACATTTCCAATTCCGGTACCAAAATGCAACGGCCGCCGCCTGCCTTGTTTCCTAATGCCACTTATATGTATTTAACGTCGATATTGTTTACATTTATATACATGTTTGGTTGCTTATTATAGCGATATATCGGTTGTTGTTTTTGTTGCTGTTGTTGTTTTGCTTTTTTCTTTCGTTGTGTGTGGCTCATTCTGTACCGGTGTTTTTTTTTACTCCTTCGTGCGCTTTCTTTTGTTTTTCTCCTTCGTCGAACGTGTTATGTACGTTGAAAGTATGATGACCTCGTAAGCGGGTTTGTTTACTCTTTTAAAGAGATGCTTTTCGACGTAATTATATCGTCGCGTCGTTTATAAAGACGTACGATACGTAGATGGACACGTTATACGGTCGTAGTAAGGTACAAGGAAGTACAACTGTCGTCCGTGTAATGCGTACTGTGTATTTGAAAATAAACAAAACGCGGCGTCATCGCGATGCAAACACGACGTTGCCCCGAAGCTGATGTAAAATTGTATTAAAGCGCAATCAGACTTTGTAACGACGCGATGTCGAAACTTCGGGAAGTATCTCAGCTCCGCCCCACTCTCCGTATCCTCGAAAGTTACGTGTATTCGTCGAGCTTATCGTGCACGTATAACATGGGATCGTTCTCGCGGGTTTTCAAAGCAGTTAATTATAACGAAATTTGAAAAGATACAAAAAATTGTTGATACGAAAATTTGCGTATCAAAGGCCGTAACCGGATAAGCAGGCCGATTCGTCCTTTTCACTCAAAAAAATTGAAATTAATATGGTAGTTAGGTACTGTTGAGATATGTTCATGACCAAAATTTCAGACCCCTACCCACACCCCTTTTTGAAAAAAAAAGTTCCTAATTAAAGAACTAATTGTAATTTTTTTCACAAAAACGGTAGGGGGAGGTTGAAATTTTAGTATGTGACAAACCTTTATGAATGGTCTATACACAAAAATCGACAACCCCCAACATCATTTTACCCCCACCAAAATACGTTTCTCAACTTGTTTTTTTTTATTTAACTATGGCCCCGCCGCATGAAAATTTTGAAACTTCGGTGGTAGGTGCCCTATTGACCTCCAAATAATACAAATATTTTTTCAAAATTTTCACTCAGCGGGATCAGGGTGAAAAGTAGTGAATTCAAGTGCGCGCACGATCATCTGCACTTCCCACTGTGCGTTAGCGCTTCGTTCGTCACAACGCGCGACGTTAGGCACGTTGTTGCATGAAACGACAAGGTAAGCGGTTCACGTAATAACGTACCTAATGCGGCGAGTCGCGCGTTGTTACGAACGAAGCGCTACTGCGCAGTGGAAAATGCAGATGACCGCGCGTACTTGAATTCATCGCTTAAACAATTTTTTTCTCGAAATCTACCGATTTTTGAGTTTTTGGGTATATAACTTGTTTTGTTATAAATAATTTAAAGATGATCTTGCGATTTTTTTCGAGTTGAAAAAGTCGATTTTTATACCTTTTTTCAATTTTTTACCGTGATCCCGCTGAGTGAAAATTTTGAAAAAATATATGATTTGGGGTTGAACAGGGCACCTACCACCGAAGTTTCAAAATTTTCACTCAGCGGGACCATTGTTAAATAAAAAAAAAAAAACAGTTTAAGGAACACATTTTGGGGATTGCGGGGTAAAATGATGGTAGGGGTTGTTGATTTCTGTGTATAAACCATATACGTATGTATAAAGAATTGCCACACCGAATCTGCCTGCGTAGACTTACCCGGTTACGACCTTTCCAACAACTTTTATTTTGAACATTTTTCTCTCAATGCCTTTTCGCGAACAAGGGTCAATTGAAAAACACTCGCATCGATGTCGGTGAAGATGTCTGAAGCGGGGTAGCAAGTCTCTTCGATAAATATTTCGGGAAAATCAACGACGTATTTCGTGAATTTCCCGTCTGTTACGATTTTTGTTTTGTTTTTTAATCGCCGAATTGACGGTAGTTTTGTTGAGTTTTGTAAAAAACAAATTATCGAAACGAAATGTTTTTCTCATCACGTAAGAATTTGCCATTCTTTGTCAGCAAAATATGCGAACATAGTTTATTGTCGTAAAATCGAAAACAGAAAAAATACCATAAAGAAAGAAAATCGTTATATAAACGAGAAAATTAATTTTTTGTAAGAATATTAATCTTTGGAAAGGCAAGAGAAGCGTATCGTATCGATGAACGATATTGCGTAGTTGATTCTTCATTATGTAAACTCAAATATCTCGTCGGCCGTCGAAATTCCGAGAAATTCTAGAATACGAATTCAAACGAGTCGCCCCGCGTCTTCGAAAAATTACGAATAAAAAGGTAACGTAGAAGGGTCATCTCTTTGTCGGTGCGGCGGTGTCTACGTAACGATGTGTAAATACTACAAAATACAGAGGAAGAACGTATAATAGAATTTTTGTTTATTTTTAAAAAAAACCAACGTACTCCGTTTATAAATAAGATTTTCCCAAGAGAAGCGGTAAAAAATAACGAAATGGTGGTCGATGGTAATTAGAGAGATGTGCGTTGGGTAGGTCGAGGGGGTGCGCGGTATAGCAGGACGATCGGTAGCGCTCGCCGCCTGCTGGCCGGCGGTGCATCGGCGCTCGGGCACGTTCGTCCTCGGTTCAAATTACACGTTTGAAATTGATAAATTCCAAAATTAACTTTTCCCGGCGCATGCAACCTCGTTCTCATGCATGTTTTTATTTTAAACTGCGTTTTAATTGCTTTCGCTTTTTTTTTTATTTTGGTAAATCGGTGCTCAATAAGATGTAAATTTAAACATGAGAAAAATCCTCGATGGTGGAACAATGAACGAAAATAGCTGCGAAATTAAATATACCCGGAGACGGCGCGTGACAGGGTTTATCGGTGTCGCGGACGGCCAGACGAAAAGGGGAAAATTTGATAAACGAGAAAAAAAAACGGAAAAATGAAATACATAATGCATAATATCGACGACGACGCGGGGACGAGATGGGGAAAACTCAATTCCAATATAGCGCATCAAGGTTGACGGGTAAATTTATATCGGCGGGCTCGCGTCGTTTTGCAGGTATTATACGAGCGTGCTAGGTTAGACGTTGACAATGGTGTAATTTTAATTGTTTTTCTTCGGTTCGAGGTTGCTAACGCGATTCTCGGACGAATTATCGGTTATTAAAGCTGGTAATATGCGCAGGTAAAACGGTAAAGATACGTCTACGCCGCCGGGGTCGCCGTTGTCGGCTTGTCTTATTATACGATATAATTAACTCGATCGCTTATAAATAATTCATCTTTAATTTCTTTTGTATAAGGGCGATACGTTTGCGCTTTATCGTCTATCGAGGTATTTTTATGATTTTTTTTACATTTTCTTCAAAGGGCATTTTTCTTTATTGCAGGCTGATCCATCGCTGATATAATGGGAAACGTTGGCACGTGTAATTGTTGCGGAATCGTGTTATCAACCAAGGATCTAATCTTTTGCGGTGAGTTTTTTGCTTTTTTTTTGTCTAGCGAACGAATAGAAATTCTCAGGAGTTGAATTTTTCAAATATCACATTTGGCTCAGCGACGTGAGGAAAAAATTTTACAGTGTGTGCAATTAAGTTGCCATTTTGCACCAGATTGTACAGGGAAATTCACTCAAAAATTTAAAAACAGCACATTTTTGATCGTAGATAATATATTAAGGCGGGCCGAAAAAAATCGGGGGTCTTTGATTTGGCTGAAATTTTAGTATTATGTGGCACAGTGGACGTAATGGGATTCAAGCGGATCTAGGTTTGTTCGTGGACCAAAAGTAGCCTACAGTGGTCCTCAAAACTGCGACAGTTCGCAATTTTCGCGACTAGTTGCGACGAACGATTTTACACGCGATTTAATTACGTCAAATTCATTAATTTTACTTGAAAATTCATACGCATATATTGAGCTATTGCTAGTCAAATTCGGCCATATTTAAGTTGATGCTTTCAACGAAGATGTTCCATTCTCCAAAATACAAATCGACTTCAAATCTGTGTTTCCAAGATCATAAAAACAGATTTTTTGACTTGTCACAGAGCAAAACTTGAGATTTTCCGAATTTTTTGGTTTTCTTTCTTAATTTTTAAATTTACCTTCTCTCCTCTGGTTTACCCCTCCCCCTCTCCAAAATGAAAAATGAATTCAGATTCGCTCTCAGCGATCTCAAAAACATGAGATCAAACACGAAAAAAAAATTTAATCACCATATAGCCTTAAATCACGTTTTTTGGCTGTTTTGGACCACTGTATGTGGTAGAATTTGAGTTGAAACCATCCCATGTGAATTTTCAGCCCCCTAGCTCACCCCCAACTGGAGCTATGACCCCTCAAAGTAGGATATTTTTCGAAAAGAATGCACTTTTTCGCTTTTTTACTCCCCAAAAGGGGTGGTAGACCTGAACCCTAGTCTTGATCATCTCTTCAACTACAACCCCCCCCCCCCTTCATGCTTAACTAATCCTTCAGCTTTTATTTTCCCGAATTGATGGAGAAATACGTACTTATATTACGTGTGTATTTTTGGCGCGTGTAAATAATCAACGCAAAATATCGTAATTTGTAAATTTATTCGTATTTTTGATTTGGTAAATTTCGTACACGATTAATGATTTGCGAGTCCGCGGCAATGTGCGATAATCCGAGGTTACGAGCTGATCCTCGCGGAATTTCGCGGGTATATCGGATTATTGTGAAAAGAAAGGAAAACAGCTTAGCGCAGACGAGAAGGAAACTCGAGGTAAAAGGTAAAACACGATTAAAGTTTGTTCTCAAAAGAAAGAACCCTCATTTCGACGATAAGGTATGGAAAAAAAATCGCATATTTTCATCGCGAAGGTACAGATTAGCCAAAAGAGACGTTTTAAATTGAACGTGAACTTGCGAAAGGGAGCAGAGACTAGAAAAGTGTGGAAAAAAGTCATTTCACACTTTACCAATAAAGCTAATAACTTTTTATAACCCTTTGATAAACTCCAACAGTTGGTTAAGGCCGTCGCGCGTCGTCGACGGAGCTGCGGTCGCACGATGTCGGTATTTTACGGGTGTAACGTTTACGGCGAGACGATAAAAGCGAAGGGCAGAAAAGGGGGAACGATTCGGCGATAAGGGGCGACGACGATAGGTCGACAAACTGCGTTTCTGCAGCTAAGCGAGAAATGGTCGACTGAGGAGGGGAAAAAACGGCTTACGTATTTTTGTCGAGCGCGATATGCGTCTGGCGAACGCGGTCGTCTAGGAGTCATCGGCGAATTTTACGATTTTACATGTACGGTGGCCGGCGATCAGACGGGAGGGTGTGGGTATTTACCTAAAAACTTCACGTCGGGCGACGGTTCGTTGGCCGATAGACCGCGAGACGCGTAGGTTCTTTTACACAGAGACAGATCCGCGATCCGGACCGTCGATGGTGATCGGTTGATAACGAAGGTATTTCTCGTCGTTTCGAATTACTTGTCGCTTCGCAGTGCGAACGAGGTTGTTTGAAAATTGTCTCTGTATTCGCTGAGTACGACTTTTCGAAATGGCTGACGAAGACGATTACGAGAAGGAGTTTCTTCTTACGCGTAGGACGACATAGGACAAAGATGCGGATGGAAAACGACGACGTAATGAGTTTTCCGCGGCGACGATAAAGACGCGGAAACCGGTTGCGCTAACGACGCGACGCGTTTACAAAACGGAGAAAAATACGCGATATTTGCACACGAGCCCCGTTTTTTTTTTCGAACCGGGTACGCGTCGGTGAAAGTGAATATAGGCGAGGAGACGGCTTGGCCTCCAACCATACACGTGTACTAAACCGGTTACCCCGTTCTTTGAAATTGTCAAAGCGAAAAAATTAAGCCGGCTCGTTACCTTGGAGTTATACGATTTGAAACCTAGAACGATTTCGGTTTATTTTTTTGACGGTCAAGGTAGCAACGAAGTAATTCCGAGTAGACAACTCGTCTTCTTCGACTAGGGTCGTGTTCCGAATTGACCGTTTTTTAGTTTCGTTCGGAAAACATATAAGGGGATCGTGGTTCGGGTTTTAGAAACGATGCAGCAGGGTGTTGGGAAATCGCCTAGTTCCACGTGTCTCGTTACGCGCCATTTTTCTATTTCCCCCTTTTTCTGGACGAGGGATTTTTATTTAGGGGCGCGCGTCAGATGAACGAGGGACGAGAATCTCGAAGATTTTATAGCGTGTCTAGACATCTCCGGCGACCTCGACGTGTCTACGGTGCGAATACTCGTGCACTCGTATATTACCCGTTAATATCGGAAACCGAACTCGAATTGGAATGTATTTTCCAAAGTGACGCGACGTCGTCGGAGAGGGCGGGTGGAATTACGACGTGATTGCGGAAATAACGTAATACCTCTCTTCGAGTATTTATACCGTTTTATGAAACAAAAGCTCGCGAGCCTTTTACGAATTACGTTTTCGAGACGAATTAATTGCAAAGAAATACCGACACCGAGATCGGTGTGATTTATTTACCAAAAACGTGGACTGTTTTTCGAGCCAATGAACTCGTAATTATTGTTTGTGCGCGACGGTCTGGGTTGAAGCTATCTATTGTCGCTATCGCGGAAAATAGACTGAAAGGGAGCTTCTCGAAAAAAAATGAAAGAATGGTAGGAGAGGGGAGGGCTTGGAAAGGTTTTTTTTTTCGTAAATATTCGCCCCTTCCTCGACGTAATATCAACTGCCTTATTGAACGAAATGATGAAATTGTTTGATTCGTTTTGTAAGCTCGCTGGCCTCTTTTCATGAAGTACGTATTTATAATCTGCGCTTTGTTAAAAATCTCCATTACGACAATTTCTACATTTTTCCTCAAAAAAAAAACTGAGTACTAGTAGAGTCTAAAATGCGCAAAAAAAGACATCTCCTCGATTGAGCTGTTAAAAGCAATTTTATGTCTGAATTTTGTTCTATACACAAAAACAAAGATTTTAAGCGACGGTGGCCATTTTTCAGCCCCCCATTTTCCGAGGATCCACACCCCAATACTTGAAACACGTATACCGCTCCACCTATTAATTTTAGAAAAGGAAACGTTTCGTCAAAATCGTTCCTTGATGTCTCCTCTACACTTTTAGTTATTACAAAAATTTCATTTGGAGCAATCTCCTCCCCTCAAATTTGAGAAAACGTTCTTCGAGAAAAGGGAAAATCTGATTTTCTCACATTTTTACGAGAAGTATTAAAAATACCCCAAAATTTATTATCACAAAAGATTTACGTTCAGTTTTTCTTTCAAGTAAGCTGAAGTGCAAAAAATTGCTCCCACTCCCTTCCTCTTATAAGCCCCCCTCCCTCTCCCCCCATATTACATCCAAAACGTCGTTTTTACTAGCAAATTTTTCAAACAAAGTTGTTTCACTCTATCATATTAAAACCAAAACACGAAAAATTTGAAATGCCGCAGTTATTGTTTTAAACATATGATCAGGAGAATGATTAGGGGAACCATGAGATCATAAATGAAATATGATTGTAGAAAATTTTCTACTCACCAAATTACCAGGTATACAACAATAATTTTTCCATTTTAGGACGTGAGATTAGGATAAATGATTTTTTTTACAAACCGTCTCGCCCTTGATTTAGACCATAATGATGTAAACACAACATGAGTTTTTTGAATGAATTTAATACCAATCGATGCGGAATTTCGATAGCTTTAATTAAAGTCTTGGCAAAAATTTATGTAAATTTATTCATTTTTGTTAAAACTCAAAAAAACTAATTTCCTTTCCATAAAACCCGTGTATTATTTTTCTTGAAACGGTACACGCGTTTCAAATATGAAGGCGGGAGGAGGGGGTGGATCCTCGGAGAATGAGCACCGTCGCTTAAAATCTTTGTCTTAGCGTACCTATGAAACAAGAATTAACCATGATAATGACGATTTACAAGTCGACGCTGCGATGGAAGAAGCGAATACTATTTTATTTGTTTTGCCACGATGTCGTTTCGATACATCTACGACTTAGTAAATCTGGACGACGAAGGTGAATAAAGGAACTTGCAAGGTTCCGATGCAAAGACACTTTACCTTGATAGTTGCGCACACGTTGCGGCGGTGTTTGTGGTTGCACAAGACGACAGCCAGAAACATTTGCACGATGAATAAAACGCGAAGTATTACGTATGTAGATGGGACATTTACATAAGAAAAAAAATACACCACGTTTCGTCAGCTGGATTATGAATTTCGTCAGTTTGCGTTGATCAATGAACTTAGATTACGAGAACGGTAACCTTGAAGACCTCAAATACGCGTGATTATTTTGGCGTCGCGTCGGGTAAATTTAAAAGGACGCGATCGCAGCTGCGAAACGCGTTTCCAAAAATGATCTCGTTTCGGATGATACTGGTAGTGGTATTCCGATGGTGAATAATTATTCGAACGGCGGTGAAACATTTACGACGAATGGTTATAACCGTGAACCGTTTTATGGTACGGAATACGGATCGCGCGGATGTTGAAAAAGTAGCTACGCAATAAGTGGCCAACGATGACGCAACGTCACCCGGTGGCGGACACCGCGACAACGACGTCGGAGAGAGAATACGTCTGATGCGTAAATGAATCTCATAATACGGGCGTTCGAGATGAATTTTGGCAGATTTGCCACCGTAGAACAAGACGTGTCTGGTGTGTTCGGGGCCAATGGGTGGTACGTGTACGTAGATCGTGTATACGTCGTTAGCACGTGAGAAGTCGATTTGTTTAGATTTCCTTGTGTACGCAGAGGACACCAGCGAATTTCGATTTTTCGCCAGACTAATTTATTAAAGGGTTTTTGCGACGTGGCCAAAAGACTGTGCTAATTGATGCCAAAAGACGAGACTGTATCGTCGGCGTGAAGTTCATCGTCGCGGCTGTAGACGCTGTGGAATCGAAGGGCGCTCAAAGTTGCATTTAGTTGCTTGACGATTCGATGGATGGTTGCGAAAATGGTGAAATTTTTTTTCGGCGTGATTCCAGAGCTGTGGTGGATGAGTTTGAAAATTACGAGAAAAAAAAAGGATGTTCAGATTCGTTCAAAATGTCTCGTGGAAACTGTTTCGAAATTTACGCTACCGAATTGTCGATTTTTCGTGGTGGCGGGCGACCACGACGATGAGAAACGCGATAGCGAACACAGCAGCCTGAAAAGCCGTAGAAAAAGTGACATTGAACGAAATAACACGGGGCTCTTAGGAACGCTATGTACTAATTTCGCAAAGGTCGACGCGTCGGTAAAAATGGAAACCCTCGATCGAAGTTTAAATTCACGAGGTATTCGCCGCCGCCGACGACGGTTTCGCGTATCAAGGTCACCGCGGCATTTTTCTTTGGCACAGTTACGCGTGTTGTCGGTGGCAGTGGTCGCGGACGCGGCTTGCTGAAAAGCTCGACAAAAGGCGGCGACGCGTTTTGAACGCGGTACGCGAACAAAAGCCATGATTCGAGTCCGTGCCGAACTTCTTTTCGTGGTTTGAGCCCTAAGGACGCGCGTATGTTCTCGATGTTTCGGCTCTTTGTCGCGAAGATATTTTTACCCTTGAAGAAGGTGGCGCACGTGTATGAGTATGTGGATATATTTGTCGGTATACGGCCTCGTGTATGGTAGCGTGTAAAATGGTTAATGAACTTGAACCACGCTGCGTGGTTTTCGGCAACGAGAAGCGGAATAAATAAGGGAAAGGAAACTTATCGGCGAGGACGTTGGCGCGCGAAAACATCTGCTTTTGATGTGTGTAAAGGCGGATTATAGGATTTTGATGTGGTCTTGTGGCAGATACGTCTTCGACGAGCGATCGGCTGCTGTGGCGTCACCTTGGATCGGTCGATGTGACGACGACCCTGGAAAATGGCCGCGACTTCTGTCATATGTATGTACTTGTGACCCTGTGGCCGTGATCGCGACGAGGCGCGGTAACGAGGACGCGACGATCGGGCGAAAATTAGGAACCCATTTTTTCCCCCTCGTGCGTTCGCGTCGGCTGAATTTTTCGTTCGGTGCGTAAGGGCGGCTCGCGGAACGGGGTATCGGTGGTGCGAAGACGGTGAGAAAACGATGGCGGGGTTCGATTTAGGCACGTGGAGCCATCTAGCAGACGACGATACCCCCCGCGGCCCGACCGCGTCCCGCGCACCAAAAGGACGAAAATGCCGCGAGAAGCGGCGGCCGTCGTCGTGGCGCGGCTACGCGGCGGGACGGAGAACCCCGCGAGAACTCGTCGGTCGGGCGTTTTACGCCTCGTACGGGCCGTACTACAACGTACCGGTGCCATAGTATACGATATCGTAACGCGACGGCGGTGTGCAGGGCGAGAAGGACGAAACGTAAGGCGGTTGGGCGGGCGCGGCGAAGGGGCAGATGTTGAATTAACTAGCACGGGATCGGGGAGCGCTTGTGCGTTTTGGCGCGAAACCATCGAGTTCTTTTATAAAAAGGGGAGACGGTCATCGAACCTGGACCGTGATAAGATGGGTGCGTGTCCTTGGGACGTGCGAGTGCGTGCGCGCCCCGCCGCCGCCGTCGTCTTTCCATCCAGCTAAGCTCCGTGTGCCTTGCGTGGTGCGTCTTTTTTTTTGTCGTTTTTTTTTCTCTCCGTTTCCAAGCGAAGGAAAATTCGACGCGTGATCTTTTATCTCGATGGGCCGAAGAGATGGAATTTTTTCTGTATCGCTGTCGCGAACCATGGTTGAGGTCCACGTGGCCGTCTGCAGTTGATTGCGTTGTTAGTCGGTTAAATGGTTTAAATTATGATTGAAAGGTGTTACAGACGGTTTTGTTAGATGAGTACTCGGGATGAGAGGATGTCCCGTGGTTAGTCTTTGTGGTAAAGGTCGACTCGTGTCGGTGAAGTCGAACGTCGAGGTGGTGTTAATGAAATTCGCGTTTTGTTGGTACGGCGGGCAAGTGGGTTGAACTTTCAAAGTGGAATTCTTTCTCGTCCCTGTTTTTACGTAGCTCTGAGATACCAGATTCTGACCAACATTTTTTTTTCGGATTTCTTTACCAAGAAACTATCTAAGGGAGTAGAGGGAACTTTTTACCTCGGACCCAGCTTTCTGGAAGGGCTAGAAAAATTTCAAATTATTCAATAATGTAAGTAACCTCGCGTAATTTCTTTTCGGTTCGTAGGTATTGCGTGCCAATCGAGTAGGGGGTCCGAAGCATTTTCCCAGAGGCTGCAAATGGTTTCAGAGTGTATTTAAATTCAATTTGATTTCCATATGATTTCGGGCTATAATTGGCTTGGATAGGGGACTGTTCTGCATTAGGACGACTACCGAGGCTCGTCTTACCTCATGCTCTGGCTCTGCGGCGGCCGACGGGGTTGTAATTGATGGGATGGCCAAAGCAACGAGGAAAATGTTGGCCGAAAAAGAGATGAGACTGACATGACGTGACGTCACGAATACAATTCGTCAAAGTTAATGTCGTTGGTTGGAAATTGGCCATCGTCAGTTTGCGATAAGGTCGTTAGACTTTCGGTTAAATTACTTAAGAGCCTTTTTTTCTCCACTCGTTCGTCACCGGATTCGTTGGCTGTTTCTAACGCGAGGTGGAGATTGATGAAAAGCCGTCGTCGCGTCTCGCCTCCGGCCAGTGCTCGACTGGTGCGCGGCGTCGTCTGAGATTATTTTATAATCGAAATGGGTTTTTTACGATTTAGAAAATACGGTGTCGTAAAAATGGAAAAGCTGTGCTGGTAACCACTAACTGCCAAAAGCAGTCTGGCGTTTTTTTTTTTCAGCTACGTTTCTGTCGCTCTCTCGCTGCGTGTATTTGCCTTTTCTTCGTCTATCACAACTGATACGTTTATAGCGTAGGGAATCGTATGTAAAGAGGGGAAGTTTATTTTGACTGCGTACTAAGCGCACCCTGGCTCTATAACCCTACACACATTCGCACAACCCTTATATTTCTTATTAGTCATCGTGCTCGTTATTACGATAAAAAGCAACGACGTTAAGGTCAATGCACTTCCGTCTCATTTATATCCGTCTGCTCGTAGCGCGTTCGTCGACCGTCGTCGTCGTCGTCGAGGGGAGACGCGATAGAAGGAATGGAAGCGCCACCACGTTTTTCGTACGTCTCATCGGTGGTACCGCCCTTCACCTCGAGTATCTGCAGTGGATGCCCCTCGAAGGTGATCGAATTCTAGAGGTGTATTCTAATTTGGGGATTTTTCTACGCGCTCGTCTGGCGGGCGAGGGATGCGACGAAGCGAGTAACGACAAATAACGGATATCTCGTACGAATACGCGAAGACGGCCGGTCGTCTTGGCGCGAATTTATTAGAAACGTGTTACAGTCGCTTAGGGTTACCCTCGTTTTTTTGTATTCGTTGATTAAATACAATGGCGCTACGGTGACGTTAACGTGATATATGCCGGGTACGATTCTACGTGTACGTGTTACCGATACGGCAATAAATAATGATTAATTTCGCGTAAGCGCGCGTACGTACAGCGGCCCCCGCCCTTTGCTCATTCCGGCTGCAGAGAATGTCTGAGGGATGCTGCGAAAAGGCATTTACAGCTGCGTTCATCGCCGAGCTCGCCGCACTAGCGAGTAGAGCGTTAGTGTGATTAAACAAAAAAACGCCTTTATTTTGAACAAGCATCGATACGGAGTTTTTTCGGTCTGTTTAGAAGTATAAGAGGATGTACTGGTGTGCTTTGTGGATCATAATTTCGTTACAGTTCACCTCCTGTCCCCCTCACATCTCAAACAATTTTTTACGCAGATTGCTTCGTAATGATCGCTACCGCCCACTACAGTTTTTTTCTGTTCCTAATAACTATCAATCGTGATTGGTGTTACAAAAGTCTTCTCGGCCTTTTGGTTGTGATCTAAATCAAAAGGTTATGGCATTCGCAATATTTGCGGTAGTTTTTCGGTAATTTTTGGTAATTTACCGGTAACCTAGGGTAATTTACTGGTAATTTTAGGTAATTTACCGGTAATTTATGGTAATTTACTGGTATTTTATGGTAATTTACTGATAATTTATGGTAATTTACCGGTAATTATTGGTAATTTACGGATAATTTGTGGTAATTTGCCGGTAGTTTATGGTAATTTATGGTAATTGACCGGTAATTCAAGGTACATAATTTACCGGTAATTTGTGGTGATTTACCACCAATTTATGGTAATTTGCTGTCGATTTACAGTTCGTAACCAATGATGATTCACCATAAATTAGCGGTTTTTCGGTAACTTACAATTAACTTTCCGTATTTACGATAATTACCGATAATTTACTATGTTCTGACAAAATTCGGTTCGCTCGTTGTGGCGCGATGTCAAAAAGAAAACGGCTGACATTTTATATTATATCGATTACAAGAATGTGAAGTTTTTATCATTTTTGAGGAGGTTTTTTTATTAATTACTAAAAATGGGGGAATTTATTAGTCTTTTTAACGAGTCTAAAAATGTTTTGACGAAAAAGAATTCGTCATTCGAATTTGTCTAGAAAATGGCGCCCGAAACTAATGAACTGCTTTGTATCTTTTCTGCGTTGTCAAAAACTTTGACTAGTTCTCTTAAAATGTTATCGAGGATAACGAACTAGTGAGTACAAGAGATGAGGCAAACGTAGGAAGCGTGGCAGTGCAGTACGAAGGTGTTCGGGGGCGAAGCGTCAAACTAGCAAAGTCTAAGGACTTTTTAATGATGAGAGTATTACGAAGAGTTGGGAAAAAATTCGCCGAATCGATATTTTTACTTCGTCGAAAGTACTCGCAAGTAGAGGAGAGCAAAGTTGAGGCCAAACTTCTGTAGCCGTTTTTCCAAATTTTGAGGCGAGCGAGCTTTTTGAAGTGAAAGAAAAATGAAATTTAAGGGGAACGATGTAAAATTACGATTATAGGGTCTAGAATGAAGCGAATTTTAACGTGTGACAAGTATAAAACTTCGCGTCTGAATTTGTTCTACCTCGAAGCGGCCATTCTACTGCACTACTTCGTGAACTCGGTATGTAGGTCTGTTACGGGGAATGAGGCGGTGAAAGCGGGGGAAAAATTTGTTATTTCAGGCCTAAACGAGAATTTGGCGCTAATCGATACACCACCAGGCAGTAGGCAGTAGGCAGTAGGCACCCGGCAACGTTGGCCGGGCTAACGTTATAAACTTTGCGTACGTTACGCCGTCGTGTACTTGTACGTTCGGGCAACGGTGGTTTTTCGCGGGCACTCCGCGAGGCGTTTGCCAGCGTCGCCCCCGCGTCGGCGTCGTCGGCGAACGAGCGATACGCGCGCGGATTCGGATAAAACTCGGCGCGCGAAAAGGATTACGCGTTAGGAGGGGTTGGCAAAAAGGAAACGACGACGAGAGTTCGGGGGGATAGGCTCGTAATACGCGGCGCGAGTGGGGTGGTACTTTTTACGGTTTTCGCGCGACATTTGGTGCTTCTTGGTGGACGTTTAAGAAGTGCATCGACCTTTGGTGCGGCGCCTACCCCTCGTTTAGGCTTATTCGACGGTTTTCATTTTATACCGGGAACGCGAGGAGGTCGTGGTGGTCTCGATGCGTCGTAAATCACGCTACGTCGCGGTGGTAATTCGTGCAACGGTGTCGGGCCACGAAAGGATGCTCGCGAACCGGTTGCAATGCGGATGGCGGGAATTTTTGTCACGTGGTTGGCGCTGGAGAAGATCGAGGGTTGCGAGGTTTAACGTCGTCGGCGTTGGTTAGGTTGAGGTGGTGAAGCGATGAGATCTCGCGTCCGCTAAATTCAATATAAAGATTGAAGGTTGAAGATGCTGTATGGTGGAAATGGAGCGCCTCAGTAATGAGGAAGAAAAACATCGTAGATTTTGCCTATCGCCTATATCGACCTAGATTTACTCGAAAACGTCGACGAATTCGCGGAAGTACGAGTACCTACGTGTTACGTGCATACGCTGAATTTCATTTCGTCGTATTTCACGGCGCGGCGGTGAAAATTCAATATCGGGCGCTTCTTTTGCCGAATACGAGGCCGCGTCGAGAAGTGATCGGAAGAGGAGGAAATACGCGAATGCGAACTACGCCGAGGAGTCGCACAGGACGTTCACATCGTCGAGAGAAATATTCATCGGCGACGAAATTAACGTCAGAGGAGTTTTAATAAATGAGACGAGACGCGATTTATAAACGTATTTTACGAAGGTGCTCTATAAAGACGACGAAGGCGAACTAATGAGAAATTTACGTACACCGAAGTCGTTTTAGTCGCTCGACGTGTTTCGCGTGAAACGAAATAAACGTAATTTGATTTTTCAGACGAGTACTCGGTGTGTGCTCGAAAGGGGGTCAAGAGGTGTCAAAACGAACGGTTTATATTTTTCAGAAGTAATCATCGAACATCGCGTGTCTGGTTTGAAATTATTTTCGTAATCCGTAGGGAAAGGATGTGTCGAGTTGATAAACTGTTTGTTAAAATCCCCCCTCCCCCGTTTTTTTATGTTTTATTAGATGTTTGCTGCACCCTGTGTACACACGTACGTCGTGAATTTGCGCGAATTAAAACGATAAATTGAGATTTAATTGTTACGTAGCGTATGGTGTTGGTTTGTAGCAGAAATAAGTATAACATTCGTCTGTGTGTAGGTGTAGGTGTACATTTGAAAAATAACCGTTGGGAGAAATTAGTCGTCATTTTACCTGAATATGATTTTTTTCAGATTTTTTCAGTCGCTTCAAACCCCCTCCGAAAAGATGTGATAGTAAAAGAAAATTATCATGTTGCGTATCTAAGTAAATACGCATTTTTAAGTCGAAAATCAGAAATCTTGGACCTTGGGCATATGCCAAAACCCCCTAAAAACCACTTTCAGACTGCATTTTTAAAATTATACCGAAGGATAATGTCGCAATTTTCTCGCCGGCACATTTTTCAACGTGTTTAAGGGACCAATAAGAAGAAAAAACATCGTATGTATCATATCGAAAAAATCGATTAAAAAATCACGAGCATTTGCCCGTCACGTTAATACCGGCCGCCACGTAATGGCGGAAGATGCACGCTCACGCGTCGCAACTATTTTACCCCGAACGACGATTTTCGCAAAATGCGAAGCAAAGCCAAAAATAACGTACAAAAATCGACTTTTCGACACCAAAAAAATCGCAAATTAATCTTGAAATTATTTCAAACAAAAAATGTTGCATGACCCGTAACCCAAAAATCGGTAGATTTTGTAAAAAAAATTATTTAAATGATGAGCCTAAGCGCGCGCGCGTCAATCGGTACTTCCCACTGTGCAGTAGCGCCTCGTTTACGGTTACGCGCGTTGCTGCGTTAGGCATGTTACTACAGGCCAAACGCGGTGCCGCGCGCAACGGTGAACGAGGCGCTGCCGCGTAGTGGAAAGTTTCGGCCAACGCGCGTACGCAGTTTTTGCGATTTTTCATGATTTTTCTATATCGAATTAGGTGCTTCCTCTGCTAATCAACACGAAGCTCATTCTGATTGCTTGATTTTCAACCAATTGGGTAAAAAGTGTTTTTATTTGATAATTTTTCAACAAATTGGGGTAGTACGAAATTATTTGAGATTTTTTAGTCCACCGTGAAGATGGTGGATAATTGGTCAATCATCCTCAGCCGTCAATTAGCCCTGAAAGCTTCTTTTTAAGCGATAGCATTTATTTGTGAAATGATTTCGGTTTATTTGCATTCAGAAAATGTTAGTTTTTTAAACGAGACTTACTCATCTTTTTTTCCTTTGAAAAAGGTACGAGAAAAAAGGAAAACTCCTTCGAAATGATAGGATTAATTAGCCTCCCAACCCTCCTCACATCGCTTCGCAATGCTCGCTACCGCACACTTCTTTTTTTTTTTCTATCCATAATAACTCTCAATCGTAATTGATGTTGCAAAAATCTTCTCGGCCTTTTGGATGAGATTTAAATCAGAAGCTTATGGGAGTTGGAGTAAATTACCGTTATTACGGAAAGGCGAATGGCTGCAAAATTGTTGCAAATGTCATTTTACGACGCAATCTTGACAGGTTGCAATAATTACTGTAAGTTCGCAGTATTTGTGGTAATTTCTAGTAATTTACCAGTAATTTAATTGATGTAATTCAACGGTAATTTACGACAATCTAACCATAATTTGCAGTGATTTACCGTCGTTTTGTGTATTTTACCGCCAATCTAGGGTAATTTGCTGTTGATTTACAGTTAGTAACCGATGATGATTTACCATAAATTAGCGGTTTTCCGTAACTTACCATTAACTTTCCGTATTTACGATAATTACCGATAATTTACCATGTTCTGACGAAATTCGGTTCGCTCGTTGTGGCCTGATGAAGTCACTAAGAAAACGTCTGTTATTTTATGTAATATGTATATGGATTGCTGTACTTGAACCCCAGGAGACAAGTGTACATCTGCGAGGATGTTAAGAGTTAGTGAAATTCACATCTAAAGGTAATTTCCATTTATTCGAAATAACTTTTTACGCGATTACGCTATGAAAATGTAAAATTAATGAATAGCGGGTAAACGGAGGGTAGAAAGTTTTCGTCGTCTCGAAGACATTTGGTACGCGACAACGACGAAATTAATTATTTACACGAAAATCGTACGGTAGAATGATATAAACGAAAAAGGACGTCGCGCCGGAAACGGTTGTATTATGGAAAAGGTACATCGTAGTATCGGACGTCCGTAAAACAGCGGACGAAAGTTTTGGCGAAAAACTTGATGGAAATTCGAGTGCGATGTGTATCGAACGACAAACCAGGTCTCTGTGTTGGTCGCGCAGCCTGCAGTAATGTTCATTTCTTATTTAAACAGCGTCGCTATTTTCGAACTATTTGCGTAGTTTTTAACTCCGGACAGATTATGGTTGGCGATGAATTTTTAATTTAAATGATTCGACGGTACGAGTTTCAGACGTGGGTGGGTACGATTTAATTGAGAAGTTGGCGCGACGAAAAGAAGGGTGAGTTTGTTAACGCGGTGTTTATCTCATTGCGTTTTAGTTAAACGTTAAAGCCGGAACAATAAAAGCTGAGCGAGGAACTACGTTGAATTGCTTATCGGATTCGATATCGTTGAATTGTATAATACGCGAGATTAATTGCCGAAGATGAAATTTGAAATTTTGCCAATTTCGGTGGCGAATTGTTATTAAAATTTTCGTTAAATTGTACCCTCCGTTTTTGCCACTTGCGTGTTCTTTTGTTCGTGTAGTACGAGACATGCAGGCGCCTTTTCGTATTCGTCTTTCGCCGGAGGAGTCGAACATTGGACGCGTCATTCGGATGCATTTTCAATTTAACGCATCCTTAGATGCATCTAAATCGCGTACGCGAAGATGAGAAGAGTTAGAGGTAGGAGGAGCGAAGTCGGAAAGAGGGGAGGAGAGGGGGGGGTATAATGCAACGAAAATATATATACTTTGTACGGAAGTCGGCGTATAAATTCAAGTTACATCCGTTAGGTGTAGTATCGATCGCGTGAAACTTTGCCCTCATCTTACCATAGAACTTATATACGAACGATGAACGATGCCTCTTACCCGTCGCCCATCCACCTCCCCCAGGGTTATTTTTCCGAAGCACGTATAACTCATATCTCATACACTGCGGTGTATAAAATGACTCGGTTGTCGGCCGTGTACTCGTTTTATTTGTCGTATATTTTCCTCGTTCGTCGACCGAGCCCCCCGTACCTCGTCCGTTGCTCGGAATAGCTATTTTTACAAAAGCTAGGCAGAGCTTTAAAGTAATTGCTTGATAGAATTTGACGAACGGGTAAAATGTGCCCGGTTACCTGTCGCCCGCGGTCGCGTCTATTTTCACGAACCCTTTCGTCGTCGTGGAATTTGCCGCTGCGCTGCAACGGTAACTTTTTTCCTTCGCTAATGGAAAAATATATATGTATACGTAGGAAACGTGGCGATTGCATTAAAGCGCCATTTTTCTTCGGGTTCGTCGCCGGAGGATATACGACGCGAAATGGGGTTAATGCGGTGCCCTCGATTAACATTTTAATAACGATATGGGTCTGCGGTGAATTGAAATTTTGATCGTGGGTTTTTTTCTGGTGCGTTTCACGAGTGCGATATATCGTCGTTGATACCATCGTCGGCGTGGCGTTTAATTTGCATAATTTCGCGAATAAATTCTTTTTTCGGAGAGGTCGCAGATAGGCGTAGTCGATGTCGTGTCTGCGCGAAAATTTGCATGCGAGCTGGACACGATAGAGGAGGCATCGAGCCTGCCGTACCGAAGGCTTAATTTTATTAAAAACAAAAAACCGTGGGAGGGTATTTAGCGCGATGAGTTATGCCGAGGAGGCGAATACGTGCGAAGTTCATTTTCAAAGTAGCTGTGCCAAGAAGAGTGGCGGGAAAAATTCGCGTTGGTCTGGGCCCAATTTTGGGGCTTATTTTGAGAAATTTTTTGCAGCTACGCGAAGTACACAGGATTTTATGTAAGCTTCCCCCTCCCCCTCCCGCCGGTTGAAATAATTGCATACGAGTAAATTTTCATGCGTCTTCGGCTATATAACGTGTTTTGTTATAAATAATTTGAGGTTGATTTTGCGATTTTTTTCGAGTTAAAAAAGTCGATTTTTGTACGATTTTTTAGTTTTTTATCGTGATTTTGCTGAGTGGGAATTTTGAAAAAAATTCATATTATTTGGGGGTTAGTAACACACTTGAATCCTATGTTTCAAAATTTTCACTCAGCGAAATCACGATAAAAAACTAAAAAAACGTACACAAATCGACTTTTTCAACTCGAAAAAAATCGCAAAATCAACCTCAAATTATTTATAACAAAACACGTTTTATAACCAAAGACTCATAAATCGGTAGATTTCGAGAAAAAAATTAATCAAGTAATGAATTTCAGTACGCGCGCGATCATCTGCATTTCCCACTGTGGAGTGGCGTGGCGCTCCGTTTGTAACAACGGGCAACGCGCCGCATTAGGCACGTTGTTACGTGATTCATGCAATTACTTGCCTAACGCAGCGCTCCACGCGTTGTTACGAACGAAGCGCTACTGCACAGTGGGAAATGCAGATGACCGTGCGCGCACTTGAATTCGTTACTTTTCACCATGATCCCGCTTGGTGAAAATTTTGAAAAAATATTTATATTATTTGGGGGTCAATAGGGCACGTACCACCGAAGTTTCGAAATTTTCATTCAGCGGGGCCGTAGTTAAATTAAAAAAAAAATGAAGGAACGTATTTTGGCAGGGGTAGAATGATGATGGGGAGTTGTCGATTTTTGTGTGTAGACCATACTTAAAAGTCTGCCACATACCAAAATTTCAACCTCCCCCCTTTCACCGTTTTTGAGAAATAAATTCTGATCTGTTTTTCAATTAGGAATTTTTTTCTCTAAAAGGGATGAGGGTACGGATCTGAAATTTTGTTCATAAACGTATCTCAACAGTACCAAACTAGTAACTACCACCTTAATTTCCAATTTTTTGAACAAAAAGACCGAATCGGCCTGCTTACCCGGTTATACCTTTCACGTCGATTTTTGCTTCGACGTCAGGTACGTAGAAATTCGTCGAATAGCGAAAATTA